>BSAI01000162.1:7457899-7497049 GCA_036245035.1 Adrianichthys oophorus
GAACGGACCAGAGAAGCAATGGAGGCAATGCAAACTGACTGATGAGACACGCAACGCAAAGGAAACGCACTGCAGATGAACCAGTGTAACTCCGGCCTCAGTGTGTATTGCAGATATATCCCAAGATAAAAGTGTTACTCGTCATGCCATATTTTATATTTTTAAAATACAATCTGGAAAAGGGGCTGCACGGTGGCGCAGTGGTTAGCGCTCCTACCTCACAGCAAGAAGGTTCCCGGTTCAAGTCCTGGCTGGGGGACCTTTCTGTGTGGAGTTTGCATGTTCTCCCCGTGCATGCGTGGGTTTTCTCCGGGTACTCCGGCTTCCTCCCACCGTCCAAAAACATGCTTCACAGGTTAATTGGTTACTCTAAATTATCCCTAGGTGTGAATGTAAGTGTGCATGGATGTGTGATTGTGGCCCCTGCGACAGACTGGCGACCAGTCCAGGGGTGTACCCTTCGCCCATGAGCCCGGGTTAGGCTCCGGCGACCCCGTGACCCCGAAAGGGATAAAGCGGATTGGAAAATGAATGAATGAATGAACAATCTGGAAAAAGAAACAAAAGGGTAACATTTTTCCATGTAGCTTTACGTTGAAGGCAGCATTTCATTGTTTATGTCTGAAGAGGCTACGAATCTGAAATGGTCCTGAGTGCGAAGAGCCTAATGAGGCGCAATACCAGTGCTCCATGGTGATGATGATGACTTCAGAACTGAGCTAAAACTGGCATTAAAAATTAACTGACTTTCCCATCAGTTTCAAACTCAGAACATTAGCATAGATTAAGAAGTGCGATGGCCTTTTCCAGTGCACAGTTCATGACCCTTTGCACGTCGGAGCGCCACAGACTCGCATCGACCTGTCTGATCCCAAATTCATTTCAGAGAAAATAGAAGCAGTTTTAATAAAGCGTGTTAACCATTAGGTCAATAAACTGTGAAAAATTTGCAGTCATTGCTTGAAAGCATAATGATCAAGTATTGCAATGAAAGAAAGCCTTCCATTGATTCTCTTTTTAAAGCATTATAAAAAGATTCCCCTAAATAAAATAAAGTACATAAAAAGCATGTTTTTTTTAAACTAATTTCATAAACATTTAGAAAACACCTTTATAAATACAAGATAAGTACAGTTTGGTGCATTCATTTTTAAATATGAAAAATGAAAAAACTATTAGCAAAAGTACACAAATCTTTAGCGAAGTTAACAATAACGTTTTTTTGCATCGACAGATGATTTGAAATTGTGACATGTCGGTGGCTGTTCCCACATGAGTTGCTCATTTTGGGTCCCCCAACAGCATTTTGTATTTTGTAAAAGGTCAGGAGTTTGACTTGGCCTTTTCAGAGCATTAACTTCCTTAACCATTCTTTGGTAGAATGACGTTTGTGCTTATTGTTGCTGTCTTCCTGCATGACCTATTTTTATGATAAAAAATGTTCTGACATTTCTGTTAACAATTGACAGAGACATTTCAGAAAACATCATTTGACCTATGATGACAGGCCACCCTGACCCAGAAAAAAATCATAATTCTCCCACCACCATGTTTAGTCAGTATTACGCATCTGGTAATACACAAAATACAGTATCCACATCTTTCAAGAGGGATTGTTTTGACAGTTTTCTCTTATTGTTTTCATGTGTGTGTTTATGTACTGCATGTTTTTTCTAAAAGCAAATTAATTTGTCTCTAAAGTTAAGTCCTATATCTTTAAATTGAGGGACATTGCAAAAAAAATAGTACCTATAAAATATTTAGATCTTTTAGTCTTAATATTTTGTTATTTTAGGTGGATTTTTTAAGTGTTTAAAAACACTTCATGTTTGTAGTAGTTTGGGCATTTTTTTTGGTTTGCTTTTTTATTGTCCTATTTTATAAGTAGAACCTTGTGTGAAGTATGGTAAAAGTGCAATTTACACATCATTTGTAATGACAGTGTTCTGTAATGGGGGAATGGAATATATATATATATATATAATATATATATTAGCATACACTCACCTGCCACTTTATAGGTACCAGGTTGAACCCCCTTTTGCCTTGAGAACTGCCTTAATCCTTGGTGGCATTGATTGAACAAGGTGCCGATCTCCCGTTCTGCTACATCTCAAAGGTGTTTTATTGAGTTGAGATCTGGTGACTGTGGAGGTCATTTGAGTCCAATGAACTCATTGTTAGGTTCAATAAACCAGTTTGAGATGACTCCATTTTTATGACTTGGTGTGTTATCCTGCTGGAAATAGCATCAGAAGATGATACACGGTGGTCATAGAAGGATGGACATGGTCAGCAACAATACTCGGGTAGGCTGTGGTGTTGGAACCATGCTCAATTGGTACTAAGGGGCCCAAAGTGTTCCAAGAAAATATCCCCCAAACCATGACACCACCACCGGCAGCCTGAACTGTTGATACAAGGCATGATGGATCAATGCTGTCATGTGGTTAACACCAAATTTTGCCACGACCAACCGAATGTCTCAGCAGAAACAGAGACTCATCAGGCCAGACAACGTTTTTCCATCGTTTATTGTCCAAATAGGTCACAGGTGAGCCTGTGTTAATTGCAGCCTCATTTTTTCTGTTCTTAGCTGACAGGAGTGGCACCAGGTGTGTTCTTCTGCTGCTGTAGTCCATCTGCCTCAAGGTTAGATGTGTTGTGTGTTCAGAGATGCTCTTCTGCAGGCCTCGGTTGTAACCAGTGGTTATTTGAGTTACTGTTGCCTTTATATCAATTGGAACCAGTCTGGCCATTCTCCTCTGACCTCTGGCATCAACAAAGCATTTCTACCCTCAAAACTGCTGCTCACTTGAGAATTTCTTTTATTTCGAACCATTCTCTTTAAACTTTAGAGATGATTCTGCGTGAAAATCCCAGTAGATCAGCAGTTTATGAAATACTCAGACTGGCCCGTCTGACACCAACAGTCATGCCACGTTCAAAGTCACTTCAATCCCCTTTCTTCCCACTTTGCAGTCCCAATCCCATTCACCCACTCACATTCACACACTGATGGCGGCTCGGCTTTCGAACACTGGTGCCAACCTTCCACCACAGGCAATGTGGGGTTCAGTGTCTTGCCCAAAGACAGTTCGACACATGGCAGGGCAAAGCAGGAATTGAACCTGCAGTTTTTCTGATCAGAAATAAACCGCCCTACGTACACACTGTATATATATATATATGCATAAATATATATGTATATCTATGAGGCCAAATTTAAGAGAAACGTTCTCAATCTGTTTTCTGTGCAAGTTTAAAGTCTAGGATAATAGACATTGAAGGCACCCAGCTTTCTATCTTTCAGCTTGTTTTTTTTTTTTTTTCATCCAAAAGATATTTTTTTTGAATGCTGGAGGGTACTTTATGATGCAAAAAATATTTTTTGCATAATAGAGGGTACTTTATGAAAAATATTTCACAGCGTTACATCACTTTAAAAACAGTTCGGAACCATTCATTGGTGACTACCCCTTCCTCCACTGACTCTTTCACATTTTCAGCTGTTTGGTCCTAAATGATTCAGCTGTAAATGGAAACGTTAGATAGTTTGTAGTGCTTTGTTTGCTTATTTAAAATGATGAAAAGCAAATAAAATAGTTGTGGAAAAAAAGTGAATCAATATTAAAAAAAAAGTAAAAACAAGTGGGAGTTAACAGGTATGAAGCAACAATGAAATACAAAAGCCTTTAGTTATAATCAACATGCACGTTTTGGTGAGTAGAGGTGAGAGGTTTTTACTGTCGGTTTATATATTTGTTGCACATCAGACTGCTAATGTTCGCCTCTGGGCTGAGGAAGTGTCTGGTGCCTTGTGATTATTTAAATTACTGCTTCTGAGGATGAAAACAGCTGAAACTCAACTCATTTGAATTGCACATGTTTGACAAAATCCAAAAGGTTCAAAATATATTAAGAATAACAAATAGTAACAGAAAATGTATACCAAAGGAAAACTCGTATTACAGCTGTGATTTCTTTGGGCACCATTCACCACAAAGATTTACAAACAAGGAAAAAAAAAAGTTTATTGTAAAATCTAAGATAAAAACCTTAAAAAAAGATTGCAATTGTTGGTTTTTAACTTTTTTTTCCTTGTGCCATTTTTTTTTCTAAATTACTTTAATTATTCCTTTATTCTTTTAGTCAAAAAGATGTTCAAACAACTCGTTTTTTAAGTATTTAAATTCTAATTATTTCTTTATGTGTAGTATCATTTATAATTCAATTACTGTAGTAATGATATTACTGTGGTAATATCATTTGATTTAAAAATTAAACTTTTCCTAAACATATCTAAGTACACATTTATAGTCATTTACAAAGTATTTTGCAGAATAGTATATTGTGTGAAACTTTGCAACATATAACACACCATAAACTACTCCCACTAAAATATTCTGCAATGTCTTTTAGCCTGGCCAAGGTTATGGCTTTTTAATTTGGAATAGACAGACTAATCAGATCACTATGAGATGCTGTCACTGATCTGAGGAAGATAAACCTGGCAGAGTCACAGATAAAAGATATTTTCAGATAGTTAATAAAACAAGTGAATAAATATGGGAGGCTTTAAAAAACATGACAAAAAAGGACATCTTTTTAGAGAAGATTTTAGTCTTTAAAGTCAGAACACACCCCTTCTCCACAGTACAGCAGTGTTTCAGCATGCTGCACCCCTATCATCTGAATCATTAAGACAAATTAATGATGTATAAGATTCAGTGTGCTGTTCCATCCAAGATTCCTTCTTGTGGAGGTTAAACTCCTTGAATATTGTGGGAGTGTCATTAAAAAAGCTGTGAAATCATAGATGGGGTTTATGAGATATTAACCCCAGGAAAGGGCTAATCTTAATTATAAATATCAAAGCAAAGGATCAAAGGTTTTTTTCTTTCTTTTTTTGCTTGTCGAGGACAACCGTTGCCTTGTGGTGTAGCTGTGCATTTATCTAAAACTGGTTGTGATTTTCACACTGATAGATGACCTCAAATGACCTCATTAGTGGTGCAGATTCAGTAGTTATCAGAAACAACCTTGTAAAATATGCAAGATCTAGCACTCAGACCTTCTACCATCAGTGCAGTTGGCTTTTGAAATGCCCCTTTAGATTCATATCCCAGTTCAAATTTCAGAGCCAAGGTCAGACCAGTTTGCTTTTGTGTTTCAGTATCTTTTCAAATCAATGCATCATAGCTTACAGTTAAGAAAACAACCGGGGTTTTGTTTCCAAACCATCCAAATACAAGTACGAGCTCTTCTGCTGTATGTGAGGGATGATCATTTGGGGTGTAGTGCAAGGGATCCAATGTCGAAAGGCCCCACAGGTAAATTCTTTGTAAAAAAGCTTGTGCTCATCGTGTCTCTTGTGCTATCGTTTCATGTAAGGTGAAGGTTTTAATTACTCACTTTAAAATGCTACACAGTATGTTCAGTATTTTCAAGATGCTATCAATTGAGATGTAATTAATTAAATATTGTGGATGCTTGAAAAAGACAATTGTTTGAATTTCTGTGCTACAGACGATAATAGGTGTCAAAGAAAAACATAAATAAAGAAAATATGGAAAACTGGATGCACATTAGCATCCAGCTTATGTGCTAATTGATCTACAACGGCACTTTCAGGGTTAGGGCATTGACCATACATGAGAACTGGGTTATCTGAGTTAACCTCCTTCTGGCGTTTCTAATAGGAAGTACCTGCTGGTCCCAAAGAGCCAAAGACCCATAGAGTTCTGATAAATAAACCATTTTAGGAACTGTATTTATCAGACAAACCATTTGTGTTTTGTTACTTTAGTAATCAACATAATTCTATTTTTTTTTTCATATTTCCTCTGTAGTCCAAGTAATTAAAGTTATATACTCACCAATCAGATGACTTGATAAGCATATGTGTGTGTAAAGTTTGAAACGTTTGAATGACTGATTCTCCTGGACACACTTTTAGTGGAAGGGATGTGGACTTCCTACAAGCTCACTCCTGATAAACCAGAGTAATACAAATGTTGAGTCAGACTGACTAAGACCACTCACAGCAAACAGTCAGTTACTGAATCCAACATGGAGATGTCCATGTCCCAAAAAAAAAAAAAAAAAAAGAAAAACTGAATTGACTCAATTTATTGAAACTGGAAAAAAGTCATTCTTTGTCAGTGATAAAAGATTGTCTCTTATTATTAAATTTAAATTGTGAATTGTTAATTTATGGCTTGAATTCTTTTGTCAGGTTTCTCAGATTGAAGTTAGAATTCTAACCTTAACCAAAAAACGATTCATTTTCTTTCATCAATTAAGTTAACATTTGATTAAAAATAAAATGATTTAAGCACAAACAGACTCCCAAAACAAATCAGAAAAAGAAGTTAACATTTTAAATACAATAAATCTTTTTCATTTTAACATCTGTACTAATCGTTTAACCATAGTTCTTCATAGAACACTGTTGATATTTGTCTGTTTTCTAAGCATTAACATTTTAAAAAATCCTTTAAACGTTATGGTTGCTTATATAGGGTTGCTGGAGCTATCCCAACCACTGTTGGGCAAAGGTGGGCTACCCCCTGGATGGTTTAATTGTCCATCACTGTGTTACACAACCACAAATACCTTCATACCAAGAGACACTATAGAATCTTCAATTAGCCGATGGACCATGCCTTTGAGTGGTGGGAAAACCCACACAAACACAATGAGAACATACACTTTTTTTTTTTTTTTTTAATAAATCTTAAACTTGTATTCAAATGAAACTAGTATGACTGCAAAAAAAAATTGAATACACTGTTGAAACACTGAAGCTTGTTGACAAAATGTAAACTGTCTTTTAAGGAAATAAGACTTCTTTAATTTTTCAGAAGGGCCCTCCTCTCTTCCATTCAATTGCGGCCCTTCTCTGGATTGTTAAATCCTTTTCAATTATATAAGGATTTAATGGAAATGAGTTGCTGCAATAAGATTGACCACTTCAGATATAATCTTGAATTTATTTCTCAGCCCTGTGTGTCATAACACTTCTTTGAATCTTTTCTTTTTTTTCTTTTATCCAGAGTTTTGAGTCACAAGCACGCAATATTAAAGTGACAAATGTGATAAATAAACAAGAAAAATAAATAAATTCTGTTAATGAGCTCAATGCAAGCAGCAGCTCGGACACAAATCATCCGATAAACCAATCCTTGAGCCTTTGACCTCCTTTTTGTTTTTGCCGCCAGAGAACATGGTCCTCACCTCCACTTGACTCACATCAGTGGCTTCTCATTGTTACTTACGATGTGCTTTTGTCCAGAGAGAGAATACTTAACTAGCATCTGGCATTTGGCGGTGTTTTATCATTAGACACGCATGTCTCGAAAACACAAGCTCCAAGGAACAGAATAATTATACAAACCAGTTCTCGCTGTTGTTAATTAGACTGATTGAAGTGCCACCATTCCAGGTTGGAGGAGGCAGCTTCCTGGTGGAGGTTGATGAAGAATCCCAGCATGTTACTAAGAAGCCAGTAAGCACTTCTAAAAGCCCATATGCTTGATGTAACAGTATAAGACTTGTCACTGTCAAAGCAGCTTTGCAGGTGCTTGTTTTTTTTTTTTTTTTTCCCTTTTTGGCTTAGAATCCTATTAAACCTGGTTTGCAGCAGAGACAGTAAATACATAATCTTAAAAAATCTTGTACTCATTGTTGGAGGTTTGGTGCAACTATGAGTACATACATAAGTATGGGGTAACGACAATCCAACCAGTGCTCGAAAAATACATAACAATGTCAATTTTATAACTTTAAAAAGTTATGCTAAAACAACAAGTCATTACTTACATTTATATGTAAACTCCGATCAGAGGTCAACCACACTATCTCAGTACCACCCCTTACTTATCACCTTGTAGTCATTTTAATTTAGCAGAAAAAAAGCCTTATGATAAAAGTTAGATGGACAATAAATGCATTGCTAAATCTTTAAAAATGCACATAGTGTTAAAACTAATTGTTAAACCTGTAAGAACCCATGGTGATAGTGTAATAGAAAAATGATCAGAAATGTCTTCTGAGGTCCACATAGTCTGTGTAATATTCCACATAATTTTATTTTTTTAGGAGAAATGAGTCTTGATTGATCCCCAAAATGTATTATTTTGCAACTTGCATTTTTTGTTTTTTCTTTTATAGCAGACACACTCAGAATCAACCTCGGAAGTCCCTTCTTTGCCCACATTTGTCACATTATGAATTCAAAACCTCTGTTGCTGAGTTGGTGTTATGATAATGCACGACGACTAGCTGTGATATACAAAATTGGTTTTGACAACAGGCTTGCTTTTGGATTCACACTGCCCCGAGACTATGGATTTAACATATAAAACACATTAGAAAGGCTCCTATGCTCAAGGAAGGGTAGGAGAGGTTACCGGAGGGGAGTGGGGGGGCGGGGTCGACCCTAACAACGGCTGAAGGGTTTGAGTGGCCAAGAAATTCATAAAACACTGTCGTTTCCCCTGACACATACGCTCACTGCCTCTCCTTGCGGATTTCCTCTGCAGTTGAAGGAAATGTGCCCTTGACAGCTCCAGTGTCAGCTCAGATTTTGTCACACACTGGCAAAAGACATTGGAGTGCTAAAGCCCAATTAAATGCTAAAAACTACAGGGCTGACTGTACCGTCCTGATAACTCCAGAGTCCGGAGAGAGTTCCCAGCTCTTTAACGCCTCGAAAAATAAATAAATTAATACATCTTTTTTTTTTTTCCTTTTTTTAAGTGTCGCATGAGTATCCAACAATGGGCTTATTATCATTTCACGTGTTACGGGTCACAGGCAACGCTGCGGAGAATATTAACTAGCTCATTATTTCCGAGGTGCAGCAGGTTTGCTCGTTTTGGCTAACACAGCTGCGTTTTGAAGAAAATTAAAACAGCAGCTCTCGACACAAATGAGCTTTCAGTTATTAGAAAACGCGGATGTCGACTTCACCGAGCAGCAAAGGTGAATCAACAGATCTGCCCCCCCCCAAAAGAAAAAAAAAAAACAACGCACAAATACTGGCACGCCAACCTGTGTGAGGACATCAGTAATGGGCTCACATTTTCCTAATCTCCTTTGATGGATTCAGGCCATGATTTTCATTTAGTCCAAAAGAGATAACCAAACTGTCAGCTGTGCTACTGCTTTGCTTTAATCTCCGCCTGCAGCCAATAATCATCCCGCAACCCGCAACCCCTTGTCAATTGTTAATCTTGTATTGAAGACATTTCCATGCCAGGATGGTACTTTGCATCCAAGGATAATCCAAGGGGGCACTGAGGAGAGGCAAATTGGATTCATTATTAAATTCTGCATTATTGGAACGACAAATGAATTGAGTTCTCTAAAGAATTATGTATTTATTTATTTATTTTGGAATCCATTTAAGGGTAGTCATTACAATGCAGATGCATGTCAAGTTGTTTGACTGAAAAGAAAGCTCATAAAAATACATTTGGTGCATGGTTGTATCTTAAATGTTAGGACAGACTAACAGCTCCACTGTGATTAGAATTAGGTAATATAAAATATTCAAGTCAAATACCCAATTAGGCTTCTGAGACTAAATATCTATCAATAATTCATTTGTAGACAAAAATAAAAGACTTGAACACTTGAACACTGGTAACTGCTCCTTAGTCCTTAAAGACCCCCTCCACTCCACTTGGTGTTTGAACATGTTCTTGTGGTATTTTTCTCTTAATGGAGGACATATATAAAGAAAATTACACATAAAATTGCATTTCTGAGTATTTCTTTATTCAAGTCATTGGGAATGAGGAGCAGAAGAAAAATTGCAAATGAAAAAAGTTTGTAGCTGTGACATAGAACCTTCAACAGTAAACCACAAGGTCCTTGTCCGAGCTGGCATCTGGGTCAAAATGGTACGGCTGGATAGCTCCAATATTGATCGCAATGTTGGCTTGTGGGTGTGAGGTGCTATAAACTAGCGGGAAAATGTGTACACAAAGGGATGATGGGAAATGAGAGGACGCTTACACTGCGCCAACAGTCTCACCCACAACTTTGAAGGAAATTACTATTGAACTCCAACAGCTCTGCAGAAACTATGTTGTCCCAGAAACTATGTTGTAGAAAACAAAACATTTTTTTGATTTTTTGGCTAAAAATTGCATAATCATAATTAAAAGACCACTGGGAACTCTTTTTATAAAAGCTCAAAAGATGATCTGAAAAACTGACTTTGCAAGGTTTCAGTCTTCACTTTAAAGGAGAGCAACTTTAAATGTAAGATATATGTTTTGTTTTTTTTTTCTTTTTCTAAAATGATCGCCTTTACCTTTCAAAGCTTTCTGTTACATTAAGGTCAGAGCTGTGACTTGTTTTATTCAAAATCAGCCACCCAGGTCCATATAGAATTAAATGACAGCATCAGAGTATAATGTTGGCTCCTTTAGATGTTGCCTTGAAATAGAATTTGCTTGAAAATGGTTGAATGACAAGAGCATCTGGGTTTAAAGGAGCGTGTTTCATTCTGAAGTTTCAAACTTAAACACTAACATGGTTGGTTGACCGCTTTTAGGGAAAAAATGCACTGCTTGAATATATATGTGCACAAAATCTGTCATCCAAGTTACAGCGGAGTCTAAAGCGGAAACTTGCCTTTGTGTTTTCACATGGATTCCAAACTCCAAATATTCTTCATGCACATCCTGATTCACATCTGTAAACATGGGTCTGATCTGTTTGTCAGCCAAATTATAACTCTGAAACTACTTGAAGTAAGTCTTAATTTATTATTGTAATACATAATTCAACTAATGCATTGTGAAACTAATAGAACTTTTACAATAAATGAAAAAAAAAAAAAACATTTGATGCAGAAAACTATAAAAATCAAAATGACAATTAAAACACAACCAATTAAATAACATTACATTTTAGAAATCAGAACACAAGTTTAAGAAAAAAGAAACAAAATCAAAATGAAATGCTTCAGAACAGTAATTTCCAGAAATCAAAATGAAATGGTAAAAAAAAAAAAGAGAAATCAAAAGAAACCTGGTAATGGTAGGTACTATGGAATATTGCTGATTAAAGGATGGAGGTTTTTTAACCAAAAGTTCTGTGGCATGAAGCCATACTGGGGATGATCTGTACTAATAATAAAAATGTTTTAGTTTGTGGACATTGAAGACAGTGATTTGTTGGTGTGATTTTAAGGCCACTGTAACGTAGCTATGACTAAAGCTACAAATATTCAAAATGATTTCATGTCAGTGACCATCATTTATTTTTCACAAGTAGACTATTTCAAATCAACTGCAATTGTTATAGATTTACAGCTTTGCAAAACTAAAAAAAAAATAATAAGCAGGTTGTTTTCTAAATGTAAGTATCTTGTTCAAAATGAATGTGCAAAGTTGAGAGTTATCCAGTGGGTCTGAGAAGCTTGACTCACAGATAAAATCTCCAGACATTCCCAAAGTTTAAAAGTGCAGTCCCTTGTGCTTCAGTTAATGGAAAAACAGTCTGTGGTTAAAATGAATCAAACAGAGGCTGATTGGAGGGTCACTTCTGGCAATTTTACTTTGCTGATCATATTAGAAAAGGTCTTCACATTTAAATGAAAAACCATAAGAAACTCCTCATTTGCTATTTGCCTTCATTGTGGCGCATACAATTCAGGATATGCCAAAGCATATACTTAAACAGAAGACAGGCAAAGGAGGCTGATTAAAGTTTGCCTTTTAGGGCAATAAGTCTACTGACATTCATTATTGCTTGTCAGACTGTAAATGGTCTCGGGAAGAGAAATTATGCATGCTCACACACATACGTTAACGTGAGTGATTTAGTAGAGCCATTCAACAACGCTCCAACCTGTTTGTTCCACGGTGTGTCAATGATCTGTATGACTGAGGACCGGTTCTAGATAGGAAAGAAAACATTACATGCCCCAAACAACCCCCCACCCCCAGTAACAGGATGAGACACACATCGACGCTTAGTGCTTATCATTAATAAAGGAAAACATTGTGGTTTTTCCTCATTCTTCTTTGGAAAAGTAGGAGACTCAATAGGTTAAAATATTGAAGGGTAATGATACAATATACTATATTGTTCTTAGTAGAACTCTTCTGTAGGTTAATTTATATCTATTTCAGTAGAAGGCAGGTTCTTTTGTTCCTGTTCCATAAACATATGTCTCAGCAAATGAAGTACATTGATAAAAAAAACAAAAAAACAATGAGAACTAATCTTTAAACTTCTAAAATATGATGGCTTATTTATGCTAAAGTTAAAAAGAAGAATTAGAGATGTTTGTTTCTGTAAGGACTTGTGCTTTCAACATTCAGGTTTTAAGTTCCCAGATATCCAAAGCTGTTGACAGTAAATTACCATATTTTCCAAATTACAGGGCACAAAACACAGCGTCAAAGAATGGTTTATTTTTGAATTTTTGTCATTGTCTAAATAAGGCGCAGCAAACTATAAGGAGCATTAAGCGAGGCAAAACAGTGAGAGATAAGTCTGTAAGTCAGTCAGACTTTATTAACTATTTGGAGTAATTCTATCCAGCATTGTTTGCAACATGTAAAGAAACAGATTCGCATTGTGATCGAGAGCCGTGTACCTCTCAAAATCACTTCCACATCAGTAAGCACAGACAGAATTAATCCATATATAAGGTATATATAAGCTCCAGATTATAAGGAGTACTGTCATTTTTTGGGAAAAAAAAGTTAAGGCTTTTAGGTGTGCCTTATAAAGTGGAAAAATTGATAGCCCTCTGTCTCTTTAAGACATGAAAGTCTGTTCTTCAGTTTGTTTTGCAGGTTTCCTGTTCAATCATCATTTTGCTTCTCCCATATTTCTCTGTTTGTTGCTTAGTCACGTTTTAGTTCAAGTTTTGCTTTTTTACAATGTTTGCCTTTATTTATCAAGTTCAGTTCCTGTCCCTGAGTATTTCTTTCTTGCATTTAGATCCTCCACACTATCAGTTGCTGACAATTTTGTTTTGTTTATTTTAATTTCGGCATGTAATTTGTTCTATTTCCCCACTCTTTTCAAACCAAATTTGAAAAAAAAGGAGAGAAAGCACGTTCCTGCTCCAGCTAGAAAATGTGTTCACTCAATTCTTGGAATCGCACAAGGACTTCACTTTTTATCTCAGAATGTCTGCAGAACAAGTCACTTTCTTCATCATATAATTGATCTTTTTAGCACTTATACCACAGAAAATGAAATATTCACAGGATTTTACTTACTTTTTCAAAATAACAGAGAATTGTATATTGAAAGTGATCTTTCATGAATCGGTCAAGTTGTAATGATTTAATTTGCATTATCAATTGATGGTAAATAACTAATAAGAGCCTGCACGGTTTAAACATGCATGTGTTTTACTTGCACTTTACATGGTTTTCACATTTTTCTCACATGCTTTTTTCCCCAAAAATTCCTCATCCTGGATCTGAGAATTGTATTTTTGTTGAGATGTAATTGATTGAAGGTCACCATGATTGAAAGTGTTTATTCAAAATACTGCTACTAAATGTTGGCAAAAAAAAACTGATTCAGTTTGGTTGCTGCTTTTTGATCACCATAAGTGATCCAGAAGAAAACAGAAATACGGATGTCAGTCACCTTTCTTCATTTATCTGGCACTATAAAACCCTAAAGTTAAGTCAGAATATGAACATTGTTTTTCTAGTCAAAAAGAAGCAAATGTTCTAATGTAGGCTGCTGTCCTTTCAAATTAGCCTCCGGTATTTCTGACCAAGAGGTCTGCTTTAATTTGCACATACATCATGTCAGTGGCAGCAGGTGACAGTGAAAAAGGGGAACTCCTATTAACAGGAGATCTCCAGCAGAGTCAGGATAGAGGAGCCATCTGACTCATTCCTTTGTTGGGTAGTTACTTTGAAGACACAAAAAAGGACAGGAGAATGTTGCATTTCTTCATTTAAATTAATTAACTTAAACCTTTTTTAAATATTTTACTGTCAAACAGTTTTACCTTTTAGTATTTTTAACAATGGCGCTGTGGGATCATAAATTTGTCAGGTTTCAAGTTAGGTCACAACTAAAACTTGATGAAGAAAAGAAAATCAGTTTTATCACACTCAAAAAAAACAGGAGGGGAGCAAAAGGTCAGTTTGTGGATGTGGCACACAATCTTTAAACAAACCACACTACAGGACTGAGACAGCTCTGACCAAAGGAACTAATGATATACGTTTGAATACACACAGTGTAAATATGTCAGTGTTAGTTTAACTCAGTCTCAGTGCCGCATTTGATACAGTCGACCATGCTATATTAGTCAAACGACTGGAACACTGGGTGGGTCTCACTGGGTCAGTACTTAGTTCCAAATATACTTGGAAAACTTGAAATGTTTTGTGTCAGTTGGTAAACATCACACCAGAGCCAACAGTTCCCCAAGGCTCCATCCTGGGGCCACTTCTGTTTAATATCTACATAGTTCCACTGGCCCAGGTTATAAAGAACTTGTACAGCACGTATCTATCTTCTATGAAGGCGCCAACCTCCCATCAGAGGCAATGTGAGGTTCAGCGTTTTGCCCAAGGACACTTCAACCCGTGTGGACAAGGTGGGATCTTCCGATCAGAAAAATGACAATCAAACAAAAAAACAAATACTGACAATTGTAATTGTTGCCAGTTAGACGTTCAGGGATAGTTACCTGAAAAAGTGCAGTGTCCTAAATTATTTTTGCATGGGAACATACCAGCAAGTGAACTTGTAAACACAGGATGTTATTCCTTGCATATAACGCGTATGTAAACCTTAGGGAACCAGCTTTACTAACCTTTCCAATCCAATGGGAATCCTGAGACCAGCCACTAATTGGTACAGAGATTTTTGTCACGGTGGCACATGGTGGCCAATTAAAATATTATCCAAAGCCACATTGAAAGAAAAAAAATGCTGCATATAAAAAAAAAACAAAAAAAAAAACAACAATAAACAGCTACCTCATTAGTCAAAACACTGTTCGATTAGACACTCGAATTGAAATAAAAATGGACTATTTGTGAGCTTATAAACTACGGTTTAGTGTTTTGTTGTATATATATATATATATATATATTATATTATATATTTATTTTATATTTGTTGTATATTTTTGTCCTGGTCAGACTTTTGCTTTTAAAAAGTACACTAACATTTCCATAAAGATACATTTATAACTGCACAACAGGGATATATACATTTTAGTTAAAAGCTTTTATTTTTGTCTGCAGCAGTGGTGTCTCCAGGTTTTGAAGGCTGCTGGGGTATATAGATATCCTTGCTTGTTGCTGGTTACCTGCATCAGGTGTGTTTTGTCAACAAAAGCTGCAAGAGATTTTGGTGGAGTAAGTACTAAGACACATTGGACAACATGCCACTTTGACCTACAAAAAAAAATGTCTACCAAAATAGAGTAGTAGCCATAATAGGTATTGGTAGGTTAAGGTGAAAACCAGAAGCAGTGGTGGATGATCAATAAGGAGTGTAAAGGCGCCATTCACTTTGAACTAAACTCGAAAACAAGGGTGCCCAACTCTAAGCTCGAGGGCCATTTTCCTGTTTTCTTTTTCAAACACATCTCTCTTTGACAGCTTCTTATTTAAGAAACACAGATAATCTAGGCCCACAGCTGAAGGTAGAACAGGGAAAACTGGAACATTAAATAGGCTCTTTTCATTTGTGTTATCATAAATGTATGTACATTTTTCAACTTGAGGTCATTTGAGACAAAAATTGAGTTGTCTGCCTTTTTTGTGATTCATCCCCCTGTTGTAGATTGCAAATCGCATAAAAAAAATGCGACACAAAAACATTTTGAAGATCATGATAACAATTACAAGCAAAGCAAAAAAAAGAAAAAACATTACATTAGAAATTAAAACAAAACTCCAGATACCAAAATGCAATTACAAAGAATAAAACGAAACCAAAATGAAACATTTGAAAAAAACAGAAGGAGTTTCCAGAAATCAAATTGAAAAAAAACAAAAGTCCTGCAGTCTGTCAAAAATGAAAACATTGACTAAGAAGGATGTAAACACAGCAGGGTAAAATTTAGTTTCTAGGCACAAAAAATGTTTCACAGGTAACAGCAAAACAATGAATAAAACCAGCACGTAGGATTTTCTTTCCATAAATCTTGACAGGTTTTACAGACCCACATTAACTATTTTTCTGCTGTAAAATTGTTCCCAAAGGGTTTTTTTATGGGTTTTTTATATGCAGTTTTTAGCCAAAATCAAAAAAATTGTGTCACTTTTTAAAACAGTTTCTGCAGAGCAGAAGGAGTTCATCAGAAATTCACCTCTGAATTGTGGGTGGGACTGTTGGCACTGAAGTAACCCTCAGCTGATATCCCATCATGCCTTTGAGTTTACATTCTCTCCCACGAGCTTAGAGGCCTAAACAAGCCCTAAGCTAACATTATCAATGCAACAAAACTGGAGAGATATTAGAGCTAACGAGGAAAACAAATTTGTTAATCTATTTGAGCTTGATGTTGATATATTATTTTTTGCAAGTGGGCACTGCAAAATGGAGCGGAGCAGGGAGATGTGACCCGCACATTTCAGTTGCTTTCAAACTGCGGGTTTTTCTCTGCTCCTGATTCACAGTGATTTGAATAAAGGAATACTCAGTTTTATTCACAAGTTATCTGTGTTCTCCACCTTGAGAAAAATGCTACAAGAACACTTTAAATAGACCCAATTTTCATTGGCGTGGATCTTTAACTATCACAAGTATATTAACCAACATTTTCATTGGATTACAAATTAAAAACAAGTCTTCTAATCTGTTATTTTTACATGTAGCTGTTTCTCAGACAAAAAAAAAAAAAAAAACTACTTTGTGGTTATTGTTCTTGTCATAATGTTGTTGTTTGTCTTTCTTTTTCCAACATGTAGTGAAAAAAACATTCAATTTCTATTGCAGCAGGTGTGAAACCATTCATTTGTCTATTTTTATTTATGTTTTTTTTTCTTTCTCTGGTTTTGTAAAGACCTGCGTGTTCTGTAAACTGCTTCCCGTCAGACAGCATGCACAGGTCAAAAATCAAAAGGTGGTAACTAAATCTGTGTATCATGTATCGCACATAGTGCATTACAAATTCAATAGCATGTGTTTTTTTTTTTTTTCTTACAACCTGTGCACAATAAAAACATCAACAAATAATGGAGTTGGAACATATAAAATTCTACCTGCCAGAATTAAAGAAAGCGTCACTGGCAGTGTGAACAGAGACCTGCAGAATTAGATTTGAAATAACACATTTTCTTGCTGCGGAGACATAAGCTGCTTTTGTTCATTCACAGAGGAAGGAGTCTGGCTTTAAAGCATTTGCACGAAAGTTGTCTGAGAACGGAGAGCTTTCAGGCTGCAATTGCTCAACAAAATGTCATTTTCCTCGGGAACATAAGGCAGAAGTTTACCCAGCACTCTGGCTGTCATTCTCCCTCATACGTTTCTGTAATATAATACACGTCGCTGCAGATGCATCATATTTGGCCTCGGGAAGCAACTGATGCATGTGTCTCAAAGAGAGCTGAGCTTTGAACTTGTTTATTACGTTGGCTTGTGTGCTTCACCCTCACAAGCTTGGAACCAGGCTGTGATTAGTCTTTCAGGTGCAGGAGTAGAAGACCCTGGAGCGAGTCAATAAAACATACGAACAACAGGTCTTCAGTCTGATCAATGTTCACTGAGTTTTCTGGACTGGCTGCACAAATTAAATAACTGTTTTGGAGAGTATTCATGGCTTAAACTCTTGTGGCTTTGGCAAAGCTTATAAAGAGTCTGGTCAACATGCTTTTGTACATTCGGCAAGTTCATCTCAGCAACTGAGTTACTCTGTTGCCTTTGGTGTAGTGAATGCGAGGGTCTGGCACATGAGTTCAGTTTAAGATATGAATGAGAAGCAATTCATCACTACGGCTGGAAGTGACCTAAGCACACATTGCTGTTTCTTATGCTACGCACACCCCGGGCATGTGATGCCTGCTAGACAATACGCTAAAATGACATTCTTGAACGCGCATTTAGTATGGTGTTTACACTGGACTGTCACGACTGATATTAGTGCACGTCTGCTATCTACAGTTGGAAGAAGCTTGGTGCGAAATGTGGAAGTGGTGCAAATCTCGTGAATCTTGCTCCAGGCAGAAACTTGAAGCACGCATATATGCGTTTTCATGGACTTCATTGGAGGTGGTCACTTAAAAGTGTGTTTTCGAGCCTCGAATGTAGCATAACGGTTTTGGTAAAGTTTATGCATTAAAAATGGACCCTCGTCAAGGTAGTTTGTGGCCTTCACACCTTCACAGTGTAAACACTAGTGAACAGCAAACACTTTACAGAAGAAAAATGACATCTCCTAAGGTCATTGTGTCTTTGCATCAGAACATTACAGTCGCTCCACATTCCCTTGCTTCCTATTATACCATGTGATGTGTTGAGAGGTGAGGCAACATCCTAACAGATATACTTAGAAATAAATCCCCTTTCAAGCTATTTTGAAGTTTTCTTTAAATCACACATGTCAAATCCATACTGGACGTCTGACACGGAGCTGCAAGGGCATCATTGGAGCAGACTCCAAGATAATGCATTTTTTATCAAAAGACTGTCAAAACACGGAAAATGTTCTGCCTGGCAACCTCAGTATTCAGAACACATGTTAGACTGTAAACAACATCTGGAACTGATTTGCTACTGCTGTAGAAATAACCTTTAAAAGTTGAAGAAACTAACATCCTTACCAGTCTGTGTACTCCAAACTTATTTGTGCAGGTCCACAAAGACAGCTGCATGAGACTCGGTTTGGACACACTGGCTGTCTTCGTCAGTATCTTGTAGGAACCCGTGTACTGTACCAGAATTTAAATCAGTTCATGAATATGGAATGGTCCAGTCGGAATTTCCGTATGGTAAAGCAGCTTGTCACTCAGAACGTCGGCATCAACTTTTGCCCTCACAAAATTCAGAGACTATGATAAATCTGGGAGACCCGGTTCTCTGACAGCAATGTGGGGCTCGAGAAGAACGACCTGCTAACTGTGTACTGCATGTATAGGGGTTCTGATCCACTGCTCCTCAGACATAAGACAGACACACATGCAGACAAGGGAATTGGGAGGGTCTACATGCGGATACAACAAACCAAGCATGCGTTCAACTGCATCCCCTGGGCTTGGAGCTTGTCAAAGGGCTGCTTTTTCACCCTTCAGGAATATAATTTATTTTCTAAGATTAGAAACGGACAAAACAGATCACAAAATACACACACATGCACTCCAAAAATATATATGTTTCAATAAAGGGGAATTAAAAAGTAATTAGAGCTAAAGAGTTGAGAACATTCTGAGGCAAAAGGTAAATCATAACTGTCACCAATCAGTTGATTTAACTGCCTAATAAAGCATTTTTGTGATAAATACATTTTAAAAAGTTTAATAGAGTAATCATTACCTTGAAGGGATATGGTTTACTCCCATGCGCTCCTGTGAAATATCTAGATATACATGGTTGGAGGATGTTATGGAAGTGTATTTTCTTGAAATATGTTGTTAGAAAGTTTTTTCACTACATCCAATTGCTGGGGGGTTTATTGATGATTTACTCCAAAGGTAAATAGTTCAACTTTTCAAAAGAAAAAATGTACTTACTGTTTAGTTTTGGAAACAGTTTTTGCCTGTTCAGCTATATTGTTCTGTATATAACCACTGTATTTTATGCTAACACTAAAGTGCCTTATTTTCCACACTATAGGTCGCACTGGATTATAATGCACATCATCAAAGAATGGTCTATTTTTAAACGTATGTCATATATGAGGCACGGCGAACTATAAGTTGCATTAATTGAGCCAAAAGTAGTCAGAGATAAGTCTGCCAATCAGTCCGATTTTATGGTCAGGAGTATGAGCTCTGTCTCCCTCTCTGGTCACCGGTGGGAGCCATCTCCTGAATACTGACACTACATCTCCCAGCTTAAAAGAAAAAAAAAAATGTGTTAGCCGGGTTACTATATTTACGAGAGCGCCAAACCAAAACTTTTAACAGAGCGCTGTGTACCTCTAATAGTGGCTTAGACAACAGAAAGCACAACCAGAATGAATCATTATATAAGGCCCAATGTCGTTTTTTGAAAAGAAAAGAAAAATAGGTGTGCCTTATAGTGTGGAAGGTACAATAGATATGTATCTCTACTTCGATTAATTACATTGAAGAAAAAAAAAAAGACGTATGAAACTATGCAGAAACTAAGCATTACTACTTTTATTTTGATACCGGTAATCAAACCAGAGTTTTCTTGTCTGATATACTTGCCCATAAAGGTCCTGAATTGCTAATTTTGTGTTTTGACAAAATGCTGACAACCTCAGTGATTAAAAAATGTCTTTTAAAATCATCCTCACACCTCCTTTTTTAAGGGAACACAGTAGTCCACAAATGACTAGATTTTGTGAATAGATTTGTAATGCAAACTCCAAATTGGGAAGTAAGTCCAATTAGAAAATGTTCTTTTTTTCCCTTTTTTAGTTAGTTTTGAAGTTTAAAACTAGTGATGTGTAACCAACACATGATATGAAATATGACCTCAACTGCTGTCAATGTAACTGTGGAAATGTGTGACCTCCACCCATCCACGACAATTTAGCTTGCTGTTATTTGTGCACCAGTTTGCTCGTTTGTTTTTCTTCACGGACCTCCTGCTGTTTAAACTTTTTGTCACAGAATGCCTTTTTTTCTTTCATTAAAAGGAACCTCTGTGAAGAGCAAAGCAGATGCAGCACCCATCACAAGTCATCCATGCTGCAGCCTAACTGATCCGTTTGTCTCACACGGGGAGGTGCTGCTTTGACAAGATAAAGCATGACTAGATCTCACAAAGTGAAACTGCTTTACTGCCTTCATTTTTTTTTCTTATTTTGAATGTCACAGTGATTTCTTATGTCAATAAGATTACAATATGCAGATGATCCTAGTTGATCCAGAAATCCTAATCCCAAATCCCAAGAATACTCAGTTTCTAACACCCCCAATCTTCTTAGAAGAATTTGTGTGTGTCTGTGTGTGTGTGTGTGTGTGTGCATTTGTGCATGAGGGTTTGTACCTTAATAATTATACTCATTCCACATGTTCCGAACCCAGTGTGACCTGTTTTTGTGGAGAAAATCGAGGCTGTAGGTTGTTCATGGGATGTATCCAATCCAATTGAGTGGATGAGAAGTGACAGAGGCATAAAAGCCCAGACAGCCATGCTGCACATTCTGAACACGTAATTAGACCTGTCCCAGGAGAACACGCGGTGAGTCTGCTTGTCCCAGACTATACATTAGCAATGACATCCTTGCCCAAGTAGACAGCATCCAAATGAACATCAGTTTACAGTAGCTAAAATAACGCTCCCATTTAGCTGAGATGCTCTTCTCACAGCCACAAATTTAGGAAAATGTCATGTGTGGCTTTGCTGCGTTGTTTTGCTCACTATGGCGTTCCCTCAAAAAGTGAGAAATGGGGGACTGCTCTTCCATTAAAATGTGTGGAGCATAACACATTGATTAGATGAATGAAATTAAATCACTGCCACAGGTTTGACAGCAAGCTTACTTCAGAGATATGGCTCATTCTAAAAGCAATCAAACCTTAATTGTTCCACTCCATGAACACATAACAAAAACAGAAGATGAGATTAGCATGGCAGCAAAAATGATTATGTTTTCATTAATTTTTCTCTCAAAAAACTATCTACTTAATTAAAAACACGAGGTTTCTTAAACAATTGGTCTCTTTTATAATTGTTTCTTCTCCGTGTTTATGTTCTTTCATGTGCTTTCTCTACAAGCCCATTTAATCGTACATTTAGAGGCCTTGACTTTATGTGTTCAGTGTGCACATAATCTTTTTCGCTAACCTGCTTTATCATGATCAGAATGTTTTTTTATTTTATTTTTTCCACAGAGCTGAGTCTTTGGTCAAACTAGGCAGGCGTCTCTGTTGGAGATTATCCTTTACCCTTGAGTGGGATTCTTCTCTGGGGGGACTCAAAGACGGCTTGAGGGAAACAGATTTCCATCTGGTTTCCCGTTCTCACTTGCCCTGTCTTTCCTCATCTTCTCTCAAATGTGTCTGACATTCTGCCTTTGACATCTGTACAGTATGCAGATGTTTTATTGCAGGGTCATCTTCACTAAACAAACATTGATGTCTAAAAGAAGCACAGGGTTGGAGCTGGATCCATGAGATAAAGTAGAAATAATAGAAATCCACGTACAATATATTCGTATCTCATTTGCATGCTCATTTGGGTCAATGCCATTAAGAAATCTAGCATGCCTGCCAAATACCAGCAGCAGAAATGCGTTTTAGAGCAAATGGAGGTTAAGTGAAACCTAGGATATCAATAATGTGAGGGGTTAGGCATTTTCATGTAAGCTCATGAAACTTCTGCCAGCTTCAGGAAGGCAAGAGTATTTTAGAAAAAAGACCAAAGCATCTTAAAGAAATCCTTTTTTTTTTTATGCATTTTTTAATCATTGGTTTCTTGTATCCTATAATGCTTTACCATGTGGTGGTGCGTGTCAAATGCTGTTGACTATTCATAAAATGAGTATTTGTTAATGATAACCTTCTAATATTTCCTCATATTTGGTGAAGTACTTTATTCAGACACATTTGATTTTGCATTCATTTTGCAAATTTAAAATAAAATACCTAAAAAATGAGGCTTTTTACAGTAGATTTTAGTAAAAAAAAATTTGCTGTAAAATCAATTGATTTGAATAATAAATTACAAGTCGCAATTAATTAATCGCACAAAAAAAAAAATTGCATGACAGTATTATAACAAATTTCTCCTTCATGATCAATTTTCTAATGGTTGTCAGTTATGTTAATGAAAAGGGACACCATCCATATGCCGTTACCAAATCCGAGTGCCTGATTGCTCAAAGCTCAACTGGTTTAACTTTCAATGTGCAATTAATGGACATGCATCTTGTACATAGAGCCTGAAAATGATCTTTAAATTTGTGTAGCGACGCATCAATGCAAGAGTTTTGAAGGCAGAATGTGTGTTTACATAGACATTTTATTAAAAGTGGTCACTTTAATGCTCTTTGCTAAGCCCAGTATGAACGTAGCTTAACAGCTTACAAGACCCACTCCGATCCTCTTTGGATCTATTGTAAAAGGGTTCCTAGTGGTCTTTTAATCATATGCTGTTTATAGTCAAAAAAAAAAAAAAACTGTCATTGTCTTTGACATAGTTTCTGCAGAGCGGCAGTAGTTTATCAGAAATTCACCTCTGAGTTGTGGCTGGAACAGTTGACACAGAGAAAGCCTGCCCCCACTTCCTGTCATCCATCTGTTTACACTCTCTCCCACTAGCTTACAGCCCCTCACAATCCCAAGCTGACATTATTGGTGCAACAAAAATGGTGAGTAAAATTGGAGCTAGTGATGAGCCAGATGCCATCTCGGAAGAGGAAAAGAATGACACAATGTCATTATTGTCATATTGTCGTCTACAAGTGGATACATCAGAATGAAGTGGAGCAGAGAGCTTGTGGCCTGCCAGTTGTAGCTTTTTTTTGTCTGCTTCAGATTTATAACAATTTGAATGAAAAAATACTCAGAAACATTTTAATATAAGTTTTCTTTATATATGTGCTTCATCATGAGAAAAATGTTACAAGAACATATTGAGAACACCACATTTAGTTGGAGTAGGTCTTAAACAAAAATAGCTAAAGAAAAGTTTCAAATGTCTTCTTTCTCAAGTTTACAACTTATCTATTCCAACTTAAAAAAAGTGCCACCTCCAAATAGTCAATCTTAACAGCATGAGAAGGATGAATAAATTCATGTCTGACAGTGCAGTCATAGCTGAGATCAAAGCAGAAGGAGATAATTACCAGCAATCTAACTGGTAACCACCCCAAGTTTTCAAAAGATATGAAAAGACTGCAGCTTCAGTGGATATTGAACAGAGGAGAATGTGCAGAGAAGGTGCTTGGGTGGGGCGTTTTTCCTTTCAGATGCTGTGACCCAATCACTCTCAACAACGGACTTATTAAGAAAAAAGAATACATGCAAATACAAAAGAAATGAAGTGCATTAGAAGTGAAAAAGAAAAAAAACACCCGTGGTTTAAAAATGAAACGTATGCCATTATGAAAATGTGATGAGAAATCGTTTAAAAAGCAGGTGCGCAAGTGTTTATGCCGTAATTGACACTGTTAGCTAAAATTGTAGGATTACGTTACAAGGTTCTGCTCTCTGTGACCTTTTATGTGTGTAAAAGCTTTGAAAGCCATTTTTTTTTCTTGCATATTTCAGTGGAGTTGTGAGCAGAGTGGAAAGTGGATCAATAATAAACGTTACTCATGGGAAAATTCAAAGGTACATGATATCTTTGATTCAGGGATGTTAAAGGGAAATTTAGCTTTTTTTTTTTTTTTTACTACCAAATAATTTACATGCTGGCGTAGATCATATATACACATATTTGTTCTTGTAGTAGTGATGAAACAGCACAGCCCTAATAACAGCATGCATCATTTTACCATCTTTATCATTTAACGTGTGAAAAAATACAGCCAAGGGGACACAGCAGCAGTGTCTCAGGTGGGCCATTAAAAGCAGTATTTATATGGCTGAGAATGCCTCATTCTGCCATGAGATATGGCATTGTTGTAAGTTTAAAGCACACGTATGCCCTGCGGTGCTATTGTGAAGTAATATCCTGAAAATAAAAGGCTTCCGCGCTATGATCCCTTTAATATACTATTACATTGCACAAGGAAAGGTTTTAGGGAAAATTCATCACTCTGAATTCACAAGTAACACATGTAGGGAAATACTTAACCATGAGTCAGAGAAAGAAAGATGTTCAATACTTTTGGGATAGTTGAGGACTTTTGTTGTTTGAACTGAAAAATAGAGTAGGTAGTACTTCCACTTCTGGTCTATTCAGTTATATAAATGTTATAGCTATTTTTTGCAGGATAATGCTTTTAATAAATACTAAAACTAACAGAACTCCAAATCAAGCATGCAAAAATGGTAAACATAGTTAATTGGACAGAATATTTATGCATTAGTTACATGCACTCTTATGGGGTATGACTCACAGGTGCTGCTGGTTTTTGGGTCGTCTGTGCTTGTGGTGGGTTATAGACAACATCTTAAGGGAAGTGCAGGTGTGTCGTGTTCCCCTGAAGCTCGAGCAGCCACCTTAAGAGCTGTCATGAAAATGGAACAATCGATTGTTGTGTGTGTGTGATTTGTAAGGATACTTTTGTTGCACGGCAATGCTGTCATACAGTGCCCTTTACACAGCACTCCAGTCGCTTTTAATGTGCACATAAGTGCTCGTAGAACGCCCATAGGATTTCCACACGAACTACACTCTGACCATCTAATATTCTCACTTCTAACAGTCAGGCTGCAGATACGCAAGCAACACACACTGATCACTTGAACAGCACCAACGAGCCCTTTGTGTAGTGTGCAGGGTTTGGAGGGATTCAAAACACAAAAAAACACAAAAGAATTGCACAACGTGCCTGCGTCTCACCTACAACACCCCTACTTTCTGTTACGTGTCGAGGTGTTCTCTACAGTCTGTCATCTGCAGCATGCCCTTTAGTCCATTAGCTAAGTCTCAAATTGAAAAGCTGTTTTCAACATTCCCTTAAGTTTGAAAACACCCTAATTTACGATTTTTTTTTCATCATCAACACAAATTAACACATGGAAATGTAATATTTTCTGAGTAGTAGGAGAAAAGGAAAAAGCGTTACCAAGACTATAGATAGAGCAGAGCTGCCCAATCCTGGTTCTAAAGATCTACCACGCTTGCTGTGTTCCAGTTCCCTCTGCATTGCTTTCTACTGATCAGCTGACTCAGGTGTCCTCTCATTCTGATTGATTCAACACGTCTGATCCTGGTCATCAGCAGCAAGAAGTGCAGGGAGAACTGGAAAACAGGCGGGGTGGTGGAACTCGAGGATCAGGATTGGGCAGTCCTGAGTTAGTGGAAAGTTTTGTTCCACTTCCATTTTTACATTGACTATGATTTGGATTAGGCGTTCATCTGGCCTCTCTAACCTCCATAGTCCAAAAACAACAAATTCTAGGACACATGAACTCCACTTTCAGGAGGCTAACATGCAATTTATTATAGAGCAGCGTTTGTTTATTAAATATATAGGACAATTTCATCTGAAGAAGAGATCATAGCTGTGTACGCAAAAAACTTTAACTTCCTTCAGAGTTGCTTGCAAACCAACGGTGCAATACGTCCCCCAGGAATGCACCTTTTTTCCAACCACAATAGGGAGACTAAAATCAGGTGTCTGGATAATTCAGGCAGAAGTGTAAGTCAGAGTGCTTGTGTTTGACAGTGAGTTATTTGGTTACATGTGCTCACACAAATACTGCATTACTGGCTCACAGCCTCCACTGGGAACTGCTGGTCTAAAAATAAAAAAAGGACCAACAACGCAACATTCAACTCTCAGAGGAACACAGATGTCTCGGGTCTTTCTTGAACTCCACCAGGTCTTGTTACACCGTCTTGTAAAGTTAGGCTTGATTTTTTCTTTCTTTCTCCTTTTGTATTTACTCAAAGTTGTTGGTAATATTGGATGAAATGTCAGAGCAGTGATTGTTCAAGTCCCTAAGACATTGTCAAAAAAAAAAAGGAAGAAAGGAGGAGCCTGGGGGACTTTATAAACCAATTTAAAAACATCTGCTTGTTTTCTTGGCCCCATATACAATTTACCATCTTTGATATACCCGCTGAGATTGTCATGGTGGTTCAAGAGAAAAAGCTCTGGTAAGATTCAGAACTGGCTTTTTGCAGGGTCACAGACTCAGCTCTCATTACCAACAACACCTTTCACACTGTTCATCCATCTACTCCTGCACAGCTAACCCTTGTCTCTATGTAACTGCAAGAAAGGCTAGCAATATCTTAGCCTTTCCAATTCATTTTACTCACAAATAGGAGGCAGATATTGATTTTTTTGTTTTTCATCTTCCTCTTGGACCAAAGAAAATAGGCTTATTTCCCAAAATGTTATTTAAATAGTTTACCTATCTGACATCCGGACACCTCAAACAGCTGTCTGCAGTCCCAATCTTGGTTTGTTTTGATGGTCCTCCAATACCCATTGTGATATTTTCTGTCTGTTCCACAATCCAGGGCACTAAATCATAAATACCAATTTTTCACTGAACAGAGTTGTTGATAGGGGACACACCATGCAGCAAGTAATGTGACTCATATGGATACATCCTCTGCAAATCCCCATGGTGACTCTACCCTGTGTTTTAATTTCACATATCTATACTTGGTTATTTTCCTCTATTATTTTATTTCTCACCTGTTTTTTTTTTGTTTTTTTTTTTTTGCCGGATTATCAGATACTCTAGTTAAAGCGTCTATTGGGTTGTGAAGAACAATTAATGTACAATGAAGTGTTCTGGTAGATACCTGAACTAATCACCATGTGGTTATAGCTAAAGAAAATAGAGCAGATTAGCCTATTTTTGAATCAATATCAGTTTTTTTTTCTTTTTTGTAATTTTATACATTTCCAACATTGATGGCCATTTAGAGTGTATTCAGACTAAACACAGTTTGCTTAAAGTGAACCAGAGTTAATTTTCCTAATAATCCTAAACACATTTTCAGTCTGAATACACCCAACCAGAACCTGGTTCGGGACCAGGAACTGCTCTTGAACCCATCTTTTGAGGTGGTCTCGTTTTTTTTTTCCAATCGGAAAGTCAACTCAGAATTTCCTCAGTCTGAATAGAATTCGTGCTCAAAGTGGAACAACTGAAAAAGTAGACCACCGTAGCTGGATATTGCGAGATGTAAAAGAGTAGGAATGCAGCGACTATGAGTTGCGAAGAACTGTTTCTGTTCTCACACTGTTTTCCCAACAATCTATATGTCATAAATACTTATCAGTGTACCTTCTTAGCCATCGTCTCCTCAGTATTTGCCTTGCAGCATGCTTCCGACGTACCAAAGTAGCAGTAAAAAGTGTTGTACCTGATGTTAATACAGACTTTCAAAATTGATCAGGGAAATATAAAGTCTGAAAAAGTGATCTATCCGGCAAGGACTGAAAAGTTTAGGACTCCATTATTCTTTCTCTTGTTGCTTTGCCTCGACCTCAAAATCCCTGTCCAATGACTGAAGAGACTTTTATTCATGAGCTTTTGTTTACGAGCTTTGGTTTGAAACAGAAATTAAGTTAAGACTGTCTGAATACAGTCCAAATGCAAGGTTCAGAACTCAATTCAGACCAAATTAAGCAGGATTCGGTCTGGATTAACAGACTTTTCCAGTCTGAACACACCCTAATGTGAGTAGCAAAAGGAGCGACGCAGAAACTGGCATTTCAAAATAACTTATTCAGACAGATTTTCTTCCTTTGTCTGAATATTCTCAAATCTAAAGTTATTTTTCTGTCTCCCACCTCACACAATTGGAGGCTTTTTTTGATTTCGTATTTTGAAGTTACCAGTGATCGTAAACTGATGGTGACATCAGTAAAAGTGCAAAGTATTTTCCTGGTGTTGAGCCAATGAGTTAATTTGCAAAACATTCATTGTGGCACATGTGCAGCGTCAAGAGCTACAAGAAAAAAAATCCTTGGCCTGTGCTCCTCAGCTTTCTGCCTCCCGAAAATTGAGTAGATTATCCAATCAAGCAGAATGGCATTTGCCCAAGAAATGAAGCTGAGAGCTGGAGGCAACACTCTTTTTCTGAGTGGAACTATCTGAGGTGGAGAAGAGACATATTCTTTTAAATCTGAACTTATGTTGGATTGTTTTGTACTTTTGTTTTAGTTTTATTTTAAAAGTGAACTCTTGGTAGTTTAGTGTTTTTTTACGGTTTCAATATAGATCTCAGATGGGCAAAAAAAAGTATTGTCAATACAAAGGTTAGTATATTAGGACATTATGTCATTTTCCAAGGCTTTTTTTAAATAGGACTGCTGTGATAATGTTTTTTCTTTTTTTTTTATTTGGCCATATGAGTCATTTGTTTATGAATATCTGCCAATAGCAAGTCCCAATCCGTCACTTTTGTAACACATTAGAAAACTGACCAAAACCAATAAACAGATCCAGGTTGTCCCTTAATTTTTATTTTATTCACCTTCTTTTATTATTCAACATTTAAACAATGCACTTCTCTGAATTGAGTATAATTAGTGTAACTACCAACTAGTAAAATAGTTAACAATAATTAATAGATAACCAGTACAAAATAGGTGATAATTAGTCATTTGAAATAGCTTTAGTATTTTCAGAGCTTTTGAACATTTTTAACATCTGTGATTCATATTTCCATTAAACATTCTTATAAATCAACTACAACTTTCTTTTAAAATCGTTATAGGATGAATATTATGATGAGTTTTCATGTCTAGTTCATATCAATGCAACCATTTATTTGCTTCAGTTGTTTTTGAGAAATTATTATTTTTTTGCTTGCTCTTCGTTGACTGACAGCTGTCTTACTGCTGTCTCTCTGTCGGCAGCACAGCCACTCTCATTAAAAAGAAATAAAAACCTAATCCTTTTTATGTATATTTAAATGTCTTCATAAGTCGTTGTTTAAGTAGAGACACTTGCTGTCAGTTTAAAAACCCTCTCCAGTGAAAATTGTGGTTTTAACATGTTCTTGTTTTTTTCTCATGATGAAGGACACAAATAAAAATATATCGGATTGAAACTATTTTGAAACTATTTCAGATTGAACTGTTTTTGTGTGCCATATTCTGCGGGCAATAACATTTTTGTTTATAATTTACAGACTCCTTGTGGAGTATTTATCTGCAAAAATAAGCTGGAAATATATAGGACAAATCATAATAAGAATAACATAAATATCTGATCTCTTCATTGAGATACAACCTCCAATTCCGATTGAGTCTGAAACTGCGTGATCAGAGCTGATTTGGGATCACACGACCGCATTAGGACACCCTTAGTTTAGAAGACTACAGGCCATATGCAAATGTGACAAAAATGCTAACACATCTTCTGTGTCCTCTTATTTTCTAAAAGAAACATGAAACACACAACAGATGGGGATGTTAGTTTGAAGATTTCAGTGAAACCTGTCAAGTCCTAGATGGAAGACAAGCAGTCCACTGTGACTGCCATGGCTCCAGAAGCGGCACAAGCTTCATCCTTTCAAACGATGGTGCCACAGTGAGGACAGCATAAAGAAAATATGGAATTATAGCACAATAATACAGATTGGCTAGTAACAAGGTTTGGAGCTGATAGGATTTGAGGAGAACTGTGTGCTGCATTTCTGGGCAGAGGTGAGTGGAGTATCAAGCCCTGGTTAAGGATAATGGTTTCCCTTAAGGAGGATGGGAAATTGGATTGCTCATATAAAGTGCTTGCTGAGGATAAACCTGTGTTATCCAATTTTCCTCCTAAATACATACAAAAATGAAAGGTGTGGACTATTGGCAACAATGTTTTTTTAGACTGAAAGTACACAGATAATATGATTGTTACACCCTACGTGCACTGTGCCCATTTTCTTTGCCTATATTCTAAAAAAACAATAGCGAATAAATGCAGATTTGGCTGCTTTTAGATTATACTTCTTTTTACAATCTTCATATATTTGTCTTCTCTTTAATTTGCATCAAAGACAATGTAGATTGCACCATTGCCCAACAGAGGGCAATAGTTTATTGCCTAATGCTATTCCCACCCCCATCACTGGTTTGCAAATTAATATCCTTTAATTTCATAATTCATATCCTCACTTTCCCAGTGGTTCATTTATGCAGAAGCTGTGTCATTTGCTGCAAACCAACTCTTTGATTAATGTTAAACTACTGGTGAAAGGTTGCTGCTCCTGAACAAGAGCCGCCCTTGAAGAGTATGTGCTTTTTAGTTGCATTCAGAAGCCAAGATTAAATATGACGTGACCATGTGTGCGCAGTCTCTGCCCTGTTGCTGCGGCACTTACATATTTCTTTGTGATTGTGGCATCAAAAAGTGACACAGCCTGTCCAGATCGATTCCCATAAACTCTGATGTACTGAGAAACCCACAAGCATTTGCAGCGCTCTGCCTCACAGGAATCCGATCAAATCGTTTCCTTTCTAACAGTTGTAATAATGCAGCTTGAAAGTTGCAGATGTGGCTCAGTGGTGATGTGCATTTAAAGGGTGTTATGACTTGTTTTTGCAGCTCATTTGTGAGAGCAATATCTACTTTCTAATGAGCATGATTCTCAGAAGGAAATACTGAAGGCTTTCTTTTTGGGAGAAAAAAAAGTCTTCTAAAAGAGTCAGTCAGCACGCATTTGCATAAAAACTCCTTTGATTATGATAGATATTGCCTGCAGTCTCAAAAACACTAGCCTACAGTGGCTCTCCAGTCAGTTAGCCCGCAGTCACAGTTGATTTTGTTCTTCTGTATGGCATTTCTTTGCTTACATATGCAGAAAAGGCTTACCTTTCTGATGCTAAATTATTGAAAAATTACATGTTAATTAGGTTTTAAACAAAGCACAACCATTCAAATGCGGAACTTGTTTAATTCTTTGCATTCTGCTTCTTGGGAATGGGTGTAATGCACCACATTCATGAGGGCCATTTCATTTTTTTTAAGCATATAGAAGACATCTATCTTAAGACTAAGCATCCATACAGAACAAATAAGTAAAAAGATTAAAAGTGAAACTTTTAAAGTGGGAAATAAGATGAGAACCACTGGCTTCTGAAAAAGAGAGATGCCCAATGAATTAGTTATCAGCCATTACAGACAAACTCGGCCGACTTCATGAGTCGTGAAACGCAAAGACAGTTGGGGGAGGGAGGTGGTGAGTGAGGGAATTAAAGAAATGTGCTGTATTTGCTCTCATGTTCTTTGAACTGTTTTATGAGTTACAAGTAAAAAAAAAAAAAAAAAAAAAGCAGAACGCTTCAAGGACAGAATCAGTTCAAAAAGCATGTTATAAATACACTCATACACTCACTGGCCACTTTATTAGGTACACCATGCTAGTACCAGGTTGGAACCCCTTGTGCCTTTAGAAAATCCTCATAGCATAGATTCAATAAGAGAATAGAAACAGTTCAGTCCTTATTGACATGCATAGTATCACAGAGTTGCTGTAGATTTGTTGGCTGTTCATCCATGATGAAATTATCCTGTTCCAACACATCCCAAAGGTGATCTACTGGAATGAGATCTGGTGACTGTGGAGGTCATTTGAGTCCAGTGAACTCAATGTTATGTTCAAGAAACCAGTCTGAGATGACTTCAGCTTTATGACATGGTGCCTTACCCTGCTGGAAATAGTATCAGAAGATGAGTACACTGTGGTCATGAAAGGGATGGACATGGTCAGCAACAATACTCAGGTAGGCTGTGGCATTGTGACCATGCTCAACTGGTACTAAGAGACCGAAAATGTGCCAAGAAAAGATATCCCACACCATTACACCACCACCACTGGCAGCCTAACATGTTAAGTCAAGGCAGGATGGATCCATGCTTTCATGTTGTTGACGCCAAATTCTGATCCTTCCAAATCCTACCATCCAAATGTTGCAGCAGAATAAAAGACTCATCGGACCAAGCAATGTTTTTTCAATCTTCTGTTGTCCAGTTCTGGTGATCCTGTATGAACAGTTTCCTGTTCTTAGCTGACACGAGTGGCACTGAGTGTGGTCTTCTGCTGCTGTCCATCTGTCTTGACGATGGACGTGTTGTGCATTCAGAGATGCTCTTCTGCAGACCCCGGTTGTAACCAGTGGTTATTTGAGCTTACTGTTGCCTTTCTATCATTTGGAATCAGTCTGGCCGTTCTCCTCTGACCTCTGGCATCAACAAAGCATTTCCGCCCACAGAACTATATTTTATCTTTTTCAGACCATTCTCCATAAACCCTACAGATGGTTGTAGAAATTTGTGTAAACAAGCAGTTGGACAGGTGTGCCTAATAAAGTGGCCACTCAGTGTATATTTGTGAATATACATTTTTCTGCATGACACCATTGTCCACACTCCACTTGATTCTTATATAGCATGGATAATACACATTTTAAAGCTGTGAGCTGCTGTCTATTCCAATAATATGAATTTCTGCATGTGGCCTTACAGGAGTGTAAAGTGTCGGCATAAATGCTCAGCAGGCATGACAAGTGCCCGGTGCAAAGTGTGATCGGGTGGAGGAGGGCAGCAGCACAGTGCAGAGCTCCCTTTGAAGGGTGAGGCAGTAATGACCTGTCCTCTCTGCGTGGCCTCCAGTGGCTTCGAACTCTGCCACTGCGATACTGCTTTAAGATTAGGCCTGCCCATGTCACCGATGCAAGGGAGGAAGGATCACAGACTCTTGTCATGCTGGAGGACTGGGATTGAACAGGGCCTTTGACATGTCTGGTGAAGGGGGGGGGAGGCACATAACAGGGAGTCCAATCGCCCGTCGGCCCCCTCTGACACCCAGCCACCATGTAGGGTCGTGATTCCCTGTGGCACAGGGATGATTATCTGCATGACAGAGCTTGGTGCATTTGCAGCTAGTGACCATGATACTCCCTGGCAGCGAGCTTTTTTAGCTAACTGTCTCATGCTCCTGATAATTTCATGATAAGATGTCCTGCACAGCTGCAGGAAAACCCAATGCTGCAGAATATCATAAATAATCACTTAGTTTAACCACAACATGGCAAAAAAATATGAGGTGAAAGGAAAATGTGCACAATAAAGCACTTGTGCCACATAGACACAAGCCAGAGAGTTGATTTAATTTTAATGCTTCTTTGTCTGGTACTTTTACTGGTTTGCTTTTGCCTGGATGGGTAAAGCTGTTATTTGAAGACTAGCCCACGAACTTGACCTCCCCAGAAAGAGCCAATTCCTTTTAGCAGCATGAAATTACAATGTAATGACTCATTTCAGCCAGTGAGGCACCATGCCATAAGTATGATGGAGTTTTTCTGCTGTGCGGCTCACACGTTATCTGTTGGTTTTGATGGTTTCTCTTTGACAAAGTGCAGGAAAGGGAGCAAAGAGGAAACATATTTTTGGTTCTAATTTACATTGGGGACATTCTCTGAACAACAGCCAATGAGATAAATTCATAAAAAGGGTGGTATAATCGTCAAAAGTCAGTTGAAATAGAGAAAAAAAGGTGTTGTATTCTAAATGGTTATTCTGTCAGAATGAGTGATTGCTAATAAATTATAGATTATTGAATTTGAAGGGAAATGGGCTCATTTTTAGGGGATGCATCTATATGATTTCAAGAGATAAAATCTTTCTGTGCATGATATGAGAAGTGTTGTCACTTTGCTTGGGCTGCAAATCCCAGACAGGTCATCGCTAAAAATGTATTTCCCCGCGTCCCAATTAGAGCCTGGAGGATCCCTCGGCTTACAGTGGTGTGACATGGCTTCACATGAGCTCAGAGGCAATGCCCGTGTACTCATCCACATTGTGTGTGTGAACAAAGCATCCGCTCATGATTATGCTTGCCGGTATCGCCCTGAGACAAAGTGAACTTCTCCTCAGGAGTTTTCAGGTTATGCAGATGCAAGGAGCCTGTGGTGATCGGGAATAGAGGAGTTACTAGGGAATGCCTTTTCTATACTTTATATTCTCCAGGTTTGTTTTGCATTTTTGAACCAAAAACGGAAATATTTTTTAGTCAATTTAATGAAAAAAAGCAACATTTCAGTATAAACGTTGAAGTTCTTTTTTTCCCATTCTCTAATAAAAAAAAGGTTTACTTCAAGCAATTATTTTTTCTAAATTTTATTTTATTTCAAAAACTTCCCCCAGACATTCTGCCACTGAGTGCTGCTCTTTTCCTTGTCTTGTTCTTACAACTTAGAGCAGAAATGTGTTTACTGTCTATTTTTGTCAGCATCTGAAGTGTCACGCGCAACTATTACCGTCTGTCTAGACACTGGAAAGCAATTTGTACAGATGTATCTCTGTTGGCTCTGTCTTTGCTTAATTATCCTTCACTGCTTTATTCATTATTTCTGTTTCATATTTTATCCAGAATGGCATTCAGCGATAAAAACATTTGTCACCTATTACAAACTCCTAATTTTATAAATGAACGTCATAAAATACCTCGAGGTAACAGAGATTTTCTGGTATTTTTTTTTTTTTGTTTCGTGAGTCACCAAAACCCAATCCTGGCAGGAAGATGAAGTTTGGTTGAACAGTGGTAAAAGTCTTCTTTGTGTTGCTGTGAAAAAAAAACATTCTGTCTCTCATCACGTCAATAGCATTAATTTGGCAGACTAAAGGCTACACCTTCCTAAATAGCATGAAGAGCATGCTGTAGGTCATCTGTGTTTGTGTGCTTCCATGTTCTGCAATTATCTCAACAGTGACTGAGCATAATGAGTCTTCCTTGTACAAACAAGATGGCATTTACAACAAAGTGGCAAAAGGATTTGTTTGGAGGATGGTTTCTTTTTTTATAAAGAAGTTTAGAGCTATAGATTTTTGTCTGTGATTTAGTAGTGGTCATTCAAGCTTGTGTTTGGAGGAATTTTTTTGGAGAAAAAAAAAAGTGTAATTTTTATTTGGGATCAAATCAGGTCAATCTTAAAGTGAATAAAAAAAAATAGATTGTAAACTGAGAAAACATGCCACGGTAAACAAAAAAAAGAATATGTAAACATTTTGTATTGAAATTACACATTGTAAACATGAAATTAACATAAAAAACTTGAAGAGAATGTGTAAATTTGAAACTGGAATTAAAAAAAACAAACAAACTATAAACCTAAAACTGTTACAAAGTGAAACATTTTCATTTTTACTAGATGCTGTTTTGTATTTTAATTTTTTTTTTCTTCACTTCCTTCCTTCTTTGCTTTCAGTCATCTGTTTAAAGTTTTATTTCAGACTTTTCGCTTCATGTGTCGAGGCTAATTTTAATGAAGGATGGAGCTTGGAGCCCATTGGCTACCAGGACATGATTGAAATCAGGATATGGGTTTGGTGAGGTCATTTCCGCTTCAGAGAGCATTATCACAACACTACGCCACATCAGATGAAGAATGACACATGCAGTACCAGCAACAGAAGCTGTTCTGAAGCAGAGATCACCAAAACCTCTATAACCCAGTGTCAGTCATGTCTTCAAAGTCAATGGCTTAATACTGAGAGTAAAAATTCTGAATTGAAACTGTAAATAAATGACTAAACTGAAAGAGGGAAATAAACAAGAAAACTGAAACTGAAAATAAAAAAAACACCAGCTGTTACAATACTTTTTTTTTCAGTTGCAAACAACTTTAGGATTAAATTTTTCCATATTTCTTACAATTCATTTATTTTTTATTTTATTTTGTAATGTGTTTTTCAAGTTTTCAATTTGTATTTCATATTTAAAACTGCTTTAAAACTGTCTTTTTTTCAAATGATATTATTTTCTCTCAGATCCCTTTCTTCTTCTTATGAGGGAAGTGAAGAACAGAAAGAGCGGTGCAGCACCACTGCTGTAAATTCAAGACAGTTATTGCCTGATACAATCAGCGGGGTCAATGGAGATATAAATGGTCTCAATAAAGATTAGAAGTTTTGTTGTTGTTGCTGGTGGTGTTTTACGGTTATGTCTATACCAACCGAGCAGAACAACCAAGTGGAACAAAATACCTTCCTTGTTAAATTTTAAGTATCCCTATCTCTGTTAAAGTAAAAAATGTGGGTTCACCAATACCTCTCCATCCAGGTTGTTGCATTTTAACTGAAAGTCTTCAGAAAAATAATGTATCTTCAACCCCTTTACACATATTTAGTTTCTTTTATATCAGCATCCTTTTCACTTGTTGATTTTTTATCTGAGGAACTATAAAGTGCAGGGCTCAGCAACGTTTATAACATGAAGTGCCAATTCAAGATTGTGCCATCACCAACTATAATGCAAACTCTGTTGTTGTTCACCCTTCGACCTGTCCCGCCAGGGATCCCCACAGTGCATCATTTTTCAGTGATTTGCGCAGGTGGTTAGGCAGAGAGTTTTATGCCAGATTCCCTTCCTGAAGGTGCTTACACACTGACCGCGTCGCCTCGCGTTCAAGCAACCACTTTCAATGAAAAGTCAATGCAAACGCGTGAACACCAGGATTCTTGGCCACCACGTCTGGAAAGCACGTGTGCACGCGCGTTGCTTTGCAAGTTTTTAGGTTGGGTCGCAAGCTCTACGTACAAACCAGGCACGCATGGAGCAAGCCGAATCTTCAACCTGGTTAAACATTTTCACGCAGAATTGCAGCACTGTGGCCAGTCAGAGATTCGGATTTGGGGGTGGCGTGTGAGTATCATTCGCTTCAAGACACGGAAGGGCCAACTGTTGTAAACATGATCGCAGAAGAAAAATGAATATTTGCGCTTTGTGCCCGGTCGTGTTAATATGACTCCAAGACGGACATTTTATGATCAGAGCTGTGAAAACAAAAAGCCTGGAGCAAGATTGGTGGGATTTCCACCACTTTTTCACTCTGAGCTTCTACCTATTGTAGGTGGCGGACAAGTGCTGGTAAACAGCAAAAACACAAAAGAAGAATCCCCTCCCTGCCACTACCTGCATGACCGCAGTGGGCCAGTGGGGAAGACACCCACTTTCAATGTCCATATACGAATAAAAATATTATAAGTAGAGCATATTCGGTTCTGATTCATGTCAAAAAACTTTGATGAACCGTGATGAACAAACACCATCATCCAATAAGCGAAGTCCCACAGTACCTACCTTTGAAACTAGGCATGTCATTGCTCCATGTTGCTTTAGAGTCCAGACGGTGCTAAACTCAGCCAATTATGCTCATGTAGCAATAAACTCAGAGCATCTTTTTAGAATGTTTAGTTTTCACATTATGTGCAATTTTTCTGTCACGGTTGATGAAGTCTAAAGGCAACATCAACAAACAGGTGTTGTTAACTTTCTGCATGGTGGAAGAACCGCATGGTGACAATGCTCCCCTTCTCTCTCCTCATTTAAAACAACTGAAACCATCCATGCATCCAATATCTGTGCCTGTTTTGTCCTGGTTGGGTCACAGGATTCAATGGAGCTTGTCCCAGCTGTCTTTGGGCAAAGGCAGGTTGATATGCAGACAAGCTCACTTCTAAAGGACGATTGATGATCTCCAGTTAACTTGTTTAGGCCAGTGTTTGGACTGCAGTAAACTCACCATGCAAACTCTGCACAAAGTGGAGCCAGCAAAGATTTGCACCAATCTATATGCTTTTCAAACAACAACAGTGCATTTTATAATCCATAGTGCCTTATATATGGATTATTTTGGTTGTGCTTACTTATGTTAAAGGGATAGTGAGAGGTACACTGCACTCTCTCAAAATGTCAGTCTTTTTTTTTTTTTTTTTTCCATGAGTTACAAACAAGTTTGGGTGTTACTGTGAATGCTGTGAAAATGGCCAACGTAGCTGTGTCAGACTATGCTTTTCTTTCATGTTACAAAAAAGGTTGGGAGTAAGCATAGTTTGTCACAAGCAAGTTCTAGAATTACCAAGAACACAGTTCATAAAGTCTGACTGTCTCATTTCTAACTCTTTTGTCTTGCTTACTGCGGCTTGTTTGATGTATCTTGCATATGATATAAGTTACAAAACCATTACCATTCGTTTATGGTGTGCCTTACAATTTGGTGTGCCCTCTAGTGCGGAAAAAACTCATCTGGTTACATGATCAAATTAATTGTTTCCTTATAATGATCATGCTCACATTTAACCAGTTTCTAAAAATCTGCTGCACCTCAAGTTTCCTTATCCTTTCTTGTTGGTTTTATCTAGTTTGACATTATTTTTTTTCTGCCGTCTCATCTTGATAGTAACAGCTCACTGCAGGCGGCATCCCTCTGACATACTTGCAAAGCAAATGGTCCAAAACACACCCTGACACATTCAAAGTGAGCCTAATGAAAGAACTTTAGACCACTAAGGAACAATCAGCCGTAAAGATCTAATGTGTGAGGGTATTCTCTCTTTTTCTATCTCTCTATCTATCTCTCTATCTATCTATCTATCTATCTATCTATCTATCTATCTATCTATCTATCTATCT
>BSAI01000162.1:7497059-7523556 GCA_036245035.1 Adrianichthys oophorus
TCTATCTATCTATCTATCTATCTATCTATCTATCTATCTATCTATCTGTAATGCATGTTAAAATTGTTTCTATTGATGGTTTTAACAAATAAAAACATGCATTTCATTTCTAATTTATAAGTAAAAATGGCAGGTTGGTGATGTAATCTGAATTCTGTTAATCTGGACTTTTGTCCATTTTTTTTTCTTACAGGACTTTAATTTCAGTTTGTGATTTAAAGACATAGATTAACAGCTAATCCTGAATCACAGTGTCGATGCACATGTGCGTTGCAGACAAGCAACCAATTCAGTTTGTACAAAATCTCTCTCCTGGTGCCAGCTGGGATTTCTTTCAACCTCCATATGACTCTGAATAGAATAAAGCAGGTCATCTGTTAAGCCAATCACAATAAAGTTATTCAAGGCTCCTCTAATGCTGTGAGGGTGCCTGTTGCAAAAACTGCCCTACAACCTGAATTCCTGAATGTCAGCCCACAGCTGTATAGGCCTAACCAAAGACCTGTAAAATTACAAAAGAAAGACAAGTACAATATTTTTACTGGCATAAAAAGGTAAAGAATAATCCAAAAAGGAGCTTTTAAAGTTGTTATTAGATCCAATCTGGATTTGGTAGAAATTTATGACGTTATTCAATTTTTGATTAGGATTGTTGCAAAGAAGCATAACATCGGGAAAACAAAAGGTTCTACTTTTGTTATCTGTAAACACAAAAATATTGGTTTTGAAAATAAAACGTGTCTACCAAAAATTTCTCAGCAGCTAAACACTAGACTGCAGGAGTAGATTTCATCAACATAGTTGCTATAAGTCCTTGGCTCAGGATACTACAGTTTATCAAAAGCACAAATCTGCTCTCCCCTTCTAACTTGATCCATTCACTGATGCGCAAAGAAATTCAATCAGGCCAAGCTTACCGACATAAAAAGGATTTCTCGTTGCAGTGGTGGGTCTGCGCCACAGAAAAAAAAGCTCACCGGACCAATGGGGGTAAATCTTTTGTTGGACCACATTAAAGGTGACCTTAAACTTTGATCCCCGATATTGAGCAAGTGCTCATACTTATCGTATGTTTGAAGTGAATGATTGCTCAGCGTTTCTGTTTCATTCGAAACAAATTAGATTTTTTTTTTTTTTCTTTAGTTTCTAACAAAAAATTATCTGGCCTTAATCAGCAGAACTGCTGTTAAGTAATGCCGAGTTTATACTGGTCCATCTGCAGTGTGTCTCCCTTGCATTGCATGGGGAGTGAGTTTCAGGACCGTCAGTTAGTTTACATTTTCTTTATTTCAACTCTGGTCCGTCCAATCTTCGTCCTAGCTCTCAGAGAAGTAGTTTGTTCCCCCAACCCTATGTCGAGTAATTCATCCAAAACTTTGGTAATCAGACCCCATGCCCTCTTCTTCTTCACTGAGTCCTTGTATAATTCACGTTTTGTGTCATAAATGATGTTATATTTTGTACTTTAAAAATTAAACTTACATTGTTAATGGTGCAAATGGACGCCTGTGTTATTCGTGGTGTTATGATGCGTTATCACATGGGCGTGTTGCCTTAAAAATACATTTTAATTTTAAAAGTCCAAAGAAAGTTTTCATTTTGATACCCGGACCTCTGGCATATTTCTGTGACATTGACTCGTCAACGAACTGGAAATAGAAATCTTGCAAAAATCTTGTGTTGCCTTGCAGAGGAACCGACATCAGATGCAGGCATGATGGAGGTAATGTAAACACCCTGATTGATTAATGGAAGTTCTTTTTTTTGTGTGTGTTAATACAACATAACAGAGGTGCTCCGCAGATGCACCATTATAATTCAGTCTTTAGTGTGCTATTTGAGAATAGAGACATTTTAGCACAATGTTGCACCAAGTTTTAACTGCTGTAATGGATGGATATAGACACACAACTTTACAGACAGACAGGATCGTTTTGACAGATTTCGTTTTTTAAGTGTTTGTAACGACACGTTACCATAGCAACAGACATCTTGTAAAGACAAGGAAGCCCCATCATGCAACCTATTTTAAAATTCCTAGTATCTGCAAGGATAACCTTATTCCCTAAAGCTGGAAGGAGGCGTCAAAGAGGCCAATCAGAGGAATCAAAAGTCTTAGACTGGATGAGGAGGAGATTAAAGCAGTTTCTTCCCTCTAGTATTATGAGGAAAGCCAAAAAAATATGAACCATCTTAATGTGGTCACAAGGACGCAGCCAGAGTAGCGGGAATGTAAACTTATGTGTTTCACTGGCACAAAGGTAGAAGAAAGGCGAGAGATAGTGTTACAAGGAAACAAGGGAAGATTGCATGGCTTGGTGACACCGAATGATGTCATAGTGGAAATGCTACTTGTGAATGAGCACATTTGCTTCACATTTCAAACAGCTCACAAATCTGATTTGAGAAAAAAATAAAATAAAAAAATAACTTGTGTTTTAGGGATAATTGTGAAACCTGGGCTATGGGGTTATGTTTCTATTACGAGTATTTTGCTGTTCCATCAACTAATCGGCACATCTTTCCTGTTTTTTTTTTTTTGTCAACAGCCAATGACAGGCCATCTCTCATTAACTATTAAGATCACAAAATGTTACACTGATTAATTCAAATGCATCTCTCCTTTTCCTTTTTCACGCAGTCAATGCAAAGCGTGTCATATGAGTGCAGTTAACCAAAAATAAGCATCAATAAGCCAGACACCCTTCAAGATCACTCACAGCAGATCTTAAGATGGACATAAATTACTAAACATCACAGCAATGGTCAATGCATTACAATGCACAGTGAATACAATGCAATGTATCCTAAATCAGGTTTTTATTTGTGACAGATAATTTTGGAAAAGATCAAACATCCTCTTCTTTTTATTTTGAATTGCAGTGTTTCCTCATTTATCACAAGGATTATGTTCTTAAAAATTAAAACAAGAAAATTGATTTTAAAATAAAATAACTTACGATGAGGGAAATCTGCAAAGGATTACATATGTTTTAACACTGTAAAACCCCACAGTACAAACAGTACACACTAACATCTTGATACTATTTTCTTTTGTTTACATCCTCAAAGTTCTAACCTTCATTAAAAAGTGAGTCTAGTATTACAAAATGAAAAGAAAGATCTGCTTGCGATCAACTATTTATGTAGATTTGGTAAACTGGACGGATTCTGTTCAGGAAATACTGGACAAAGGAGACTGATTGACAGGGTCTCCAGGAAATCAGGATACATAACACAATGTATTATAAAAAAAACATGCAATAAAAAACAAACAAAAAATATATATATGTGAAATGTGAATTGCGATATAGCAAGGGAACAATGGATTCTCATGAAACATTAGGTGATAGTTTTTGGTTATTTTATTTTTTTTATTTTTAGGATATTTTGATCACCTATAGGCATGCACAGAAACAACATGTCCAGAATATCCTGTTCTATACTTTTTGAAACTAAATCTATCAAACGTCTACTTTAAAATTTCAATCTGTTATCTCCACAATTTTTTGTTCAGAAATAACTCATAACCACACACTGGACATGCTCTCTGTAGTAAAGCAAATAGTTTTGAATTAAAGGATTTTTATTCCTGCCCCATGGTATAAAATGTGGCTCAGTGAGATGATCTCAAACTTGAAACAGATCCAGTTCAATGAGAAAAGAACAAAGGCACACTTTGAAAAGATCTGGCAGACATGTCTGGTATTTCTAGAATAACTAAGAAAATCTAAGACTTAAAGTTTATAGTCAGCCCCTCCTTTTAGTTTTTCTTTAATGTTTTTTCACCTTTTTTATTTTACTCTTTTACTTTTTTCACCGAACACTTTTTGTGTACCTTCAATATAAAAAAAAACATGTAAATATGTATTTGTATATTAAAAAACCTTTAAAAAGAACATTTTGTGCTTCTTTTGTTATTCTTTTATTTAGGTAATCAAAGGTTTTGCTTCATCCTTTCGATGGATAGCCAATGAAAAATAACCATTAACTAAATATCTGACTATTTGTTTTAGTTTCTCCAAGTCTGTTCCTGATATATTATTGCTATCTAGCTGTTATTTTTCCATTTGATTCCAAATATGTAGGCAAATTTTGTGCATCTTTTCTATAAAGTGGTCCCACTACCTTCTCCTTTCACTTGTCACAGTCGTATGCAAACGAGGGGTCTATAAATGTGTGTGCCACAGTTTGATGAGGAGAAGACAGGTTCTGGAGGAGCCAGACAGAATTCTGTCTCCAAGTCCTCTGGCAGTGGCAGGTGATATCCAGAAACACAGACAGAGTAACTATGGCAACATTTATCACTAGCTGTGGGAGAGTAATTCAAATTCATCAAGACTCCATTTTGTGTTGATGTTGAAACCACAAGAGTTCTAGGCAAAAATAAAACTTCACTACGTTTTTTTTTTTTTTTCATTTATTTTTTATTCAAATTGACATAAATAAATGCACAGGTATATGAGAAGAAATGCTGATTCTAAATTGCCTGTAAGCGTTAGCATGAAAAATTGTTTTTCAGTGTGTGGCCTTGTGATACACTGAAGATCTGTCCACGGTGCCTTTGCTTATACGACTTGACAGTAAGGACCAATTCACATCCCCACACAGCCTTCCAGAGTTGACAAAAAATAAAAATAAAGTAAAAACATTTGTGTTTTGTGTGTAACTTGTAATCTTCAGGGCAATTTTGTGCTGTTAAAAAGCCTGCAAGCACATGTATTATGGGCAAATTCTCTAGGAGGGTTGCACTTAATGTTCAAATGTTGGCCTTTTTTGCTGTTATGAACTTTTATTTTGGCATTCTACAATCCAGAGCACGGAGCCAGTATGGGAGGCTCCAGAAATCCACAAGCCACATTTGACTAATGTGAACAAGCAGCTGCTTGTGATCAAGCAACTTCAAATTGTTGTTCTGCAGATCCTAATTTCCCCTAACTGAACGGCTAGTTAAATTAAACCACGGGAAATCAGATATGAAGCTATGGTGAAGCAAAATGACTTCCCTCTCCTTGACAGCACAAAGGAACAGAAGGCAGTCTTCTGCAGTCAGAACAGTGACCTCATGTCAGCCTACAGGACATTCACACCGACCTCTGCAACATGCATCCAAGTGACTACTTCCAGAGAAAAGTCTATAAAAGTGTGTAAATGTGCATTTTGGGCTTCCACGCTAACACATCGCTACAGAACTTTTAAGGTTTGTTTTCGGGCTCTACATACAAAATGCACGCATGCCTTGAATGTTAAATCAGTTGACCTTTACCAAATGTGAAAGTTTGAAGCAAGATTCGCCATGTTTGCTCCTCTTCGACATTTTGCACTAAAACTCTTCCAACTGTGAGTACACAAACTAGTATCAGATAGCAACAGTCCAGTGTTAACACTGTGTGCTAAAACCTGAACGTATTCTGTGTGAAAGTAGCCTCAGCCAGACATTCACCTAAGCATGTCACTCCATAGGATCTAAGTGTGCAGAAGATGCACAAATTATATGGCCACTGATGCACCAATGGTGGACTGTGTTTAGGTGGGGTGAGTGTGATGATATGGAGCAGCATACAATACCAATGTCTATACTCTTGATATTGATATAATTTTTAAACCACGAGAAATATCTATCTATCTATCTATCTATATATATATATATATATATATATATATTGGCCTTGTCTGTTGCAAAACAGATCTTTTCAACAGAGCACAATTAAACAGAGACCATACCAAGTCTGACCAGAGGAGGAGTGTTAGAGGATGAAAATGAAAGTTGAGGCTCTAGTGGTCATCTAAGGTTTTAAAATAAGCCAGTTGGCCATTGCTGAGGAGATTATCATGGAATAGACAATAGACCTCCCAACACCAGGCGGTGTCTTAAGTATATGTGTGACTTATTTCAAAACTGTTTGGAAATGTTCTGTTTCCTGCATTGTCACAGCCGAACTGTCCCCGGGGTATTTCTGAACAGCCTGCACCTGAGGTCTGGTTCTGTGCACTTGGCTTGATTTGTTCTTTTTCTCTAGGCATGTTTTTGTGTTGCTTTGATTAGTTCCCCCTTTGACGGCCTTTTGACCTGCCTTTCCTCGCCACTGGAGATTTCAAGATCAGACACTTCTTTAGTCTGAAGGTGGTACATGCTACACAGGTGCTTATCCTACCATAATGGTTCCTCCAATTTCTCCTTGGGTTTCTCTTGCCCGAGGCATTCACTTAGTAGTTTACTGCAAGGGGCCATCTCACAGATGTACTCCTGGATTTTGTTTTTCATCCAAAATAGAAGCTAAAACCCTTCAAAGTTCACTGTCGCCCTCCTTCTGCTGAGTTTTGAAGCCCATGATGCCGGGCTCAGGCAGAAACACTCCATCCACTGAGGAGATTTTTTTTTTTCTTGATGTCAACAGCTTCTATCTTCTCCTGTGGTCAGGTGATTGTATCAGCAGAGTTTCTTATTACCAGCAGTGCATAAGTGTCGATGGCTCAGCCTTTGGTTTTCCCACACAAATGGTTCTCAAGGCTGCCTAACTTTCTTGTGGATACCTTGTTATGATATATTTAAAGTACCATTCGACAGACTTGTTTCTCCATCTTTTTACTTGACTTTGAGAAAATGTATAATGAAGATGAAAAAGGTAAAAAATATTTGTCAAATTAAGAAACATAATTAAACTAATTAAAGCTAAAATCTTGAACATAAGTCACAAAAATATTTAATTAAAATGAATTGGTGGTAAAAACAAACAAAAAAAAAAAGAACAGTTCAAACTTGAAGCACTAATAAGCATAGAATAAGTCATTCTCACTAAAAGTCACAATTGTTCTTGATTTAATGTTGTCACACATTTACCTTTCTGGTTTATTCATTCATTTTCTTTTCTTTTTTTCCTCTCTTTTTTGGCAGTATCTTAAAATTCAACAAAAAAGTAGCAATGTTATGGTAAAAAAATGTCTCTTTTAAAGAAAGAAAAAACAATAAAAATTAACATATTTAAACAAAAAATGCTTTTTTTAAATTTCTGGATTCAGCCTTTTTTTTTCTGTAAAATGTGTCCAAAATAACATTGGTTTCAATCTTATAAAACCATATATTAGCAAGGATATTCTCTCTCATTTCACCATAGGGTGAAACCATTGACTGTACATAGGAACAGGACCGAGTGAGTATGATGTCATCCAGGTTCCAACAAACTGAAGTCAATTTAGTTGCCATTTTTTTTGTTATACAAACACAGACATGTCGCAGCCAGACAATGTCAGTAAGCAGTGATTGGTCCAAGTTGGTTTGAGTCACCATTTCTATGTCAACCATATATATCCAATACATTGAAAAACATAGTATTAGAAAGAATACATTATAAATGCGGTGGAGAAGCAAAAATGGTTATTCTGACAAATATAATGACTTAGTAATAGCTGTTTGTAATTCCGATGAAGTCTGGGATTTTAGCTCCCTGAAATTTCCAGGTACTTCCTGTTTGAAACATGAGGGGGGAGGAGTCAGTGCATTTCTCTTATATTCTCAATTCTCTTATGTGAAACCAAATTTGTAATTCTGGGCTGAAGCCAGCCAGTTACAGAGCAGGAAAAGTATCAATGTGATAATAATTGTTCCATAACTAAGGGAAAACTAGTACAATACTTAATTTGCTATAGTGGTTGAAAAAAACAAAAAACATTTCATTTGATTTTTCAAAGATTTTATAAAAAGTAAAATTGCTTTCTGCATGTGGTGACTTCTATGTAATACATTGAGTTTATTTCAAATGAAGCATCATTTAGTGAGTTTTATTTTTCTTTAAATTTGCATTCTCCTCGTTACTATCTGTTGTCTGTTTTTTTTCTTGACTTTTTATCAGCAGACAGAATATGTATCTGCTTTAAAAAATTATCTAATTAAAATATGAAATGAATCAATTACTCTTCCCAAAAAATAACTCTAGTGAGTATAACCTTTTTCCAATCTGAAAGAAAGCAGTGTTTTTTAATACTCTCATTTCAAGCAATAAAAGAAAAAAAGAGCAAAAAAATATGAAAAGTCTCTTCTCACCTTTGAAGTTATCTTTGTCACTAAACTCCAAAGTAAGTCAGGTCATTAAGAAATACCAAGCAGGGCTGAGAGCACAATCTGCAAGGACATGCTGCAAAACAAAAAATAATTGATGTTGATTCGTATCAACTTTTCAATCACACTCTTTCAAACTTTATTCACTTTTAATAATGTGTATTTGGATATGAGAATTAACTTTGATTGTTACTGAAAGAAAAACACATTTTTTTCCCATGCTGTCCAAGACGTCCAGCCTTTGAACCTTGGAGCTTGTGAGGTTATGCCACATGTAGATGGAGGGCTGATCTCTTGGTCAAAGAGTACATTTCTGCATTGGGTTTTTTTCATGTTTATTTGTGGCGATGAAAGCATTTGAAAGTGAAATACATGCTCTCACATCACCAAGAGCTGCATTTTTTTTTCTAAAATAATATTCTCTCATATGGGAAGTAGTCTCAACTGCACTAACTCTAGTAATGTTTCTGATTTTATTGCTCTATTATTTTACAATATATCTTTCCAACTGTCCCCTTTAATGGCTGCATGCTGTGTAAACATTTGGAAAACAGATGTGTGGACTTCAGGGAGCTTTTTTTTTGTTTTCATTTTCCTTCTATTAACATTGGGTTTTTTATTATCCCCTGATTTACCCAAGTTTTGTGGTCCTCTAAGGTCATGGCACTGATGGTGGAGAAATTACACCCACTCCTTAAGGGGATGGCACAAGTGTGTGATATAATCCGTCCAAGATATCCTTAAGAAGAGAAAAAAAGAAAGGCGAGAATCATGCCAGAAGCTAAGGGGGCATCTAACAACAGTGCAGCAGCCCCTGCAGTGGCCACCATGCTGACTTTATTAGTTTAGCGTCATGAGCTTCTGTCCATGGAGTGTATATGGAAAGATGAAGGGGAAGTAATGCCTTGTTTGGGAGCATGTGTGTGGGAGGCGGAGGAAAGCATTTGGAAATGTAGTGTTTCTGAAAGATGAAAAACAACTATCCTGTCAATTTGCAATAATTTTATGTAGAAAAACATCTATGCTTGTTAGCTAATTTAATTTCTATGAACCAACTGTGTGTGCAGATGCTGCACATGCAGTAGTACTTGATTGAAACTGTTATGTTATTTTTTGGCAGATTTTTGTAGCCAAGATAAATCACATTGTATGAGCTTTTTTGTGTTTAAAATTAAGAAATATAAATTAAAGAAAGGAAATAAGAATGTGACTTTTTACTTCTTGGGCCAATTCAAGGTAAGTAATAAGGCAAATATTTTTTTTTCCACAAAGAGCTCTAAAGAAACATTTTCACTTTCTTTTTAGATGTGTTCATTAAAAAATAAATAAATAAATAAATAAAATAATAAAAATAATCCAACTGATTAATTTAAAGACCCAGTTTGATCATCTTTTAATATATTTTAAAAGCATTTCCAGTGGTCTTTTAATTATGATAACATTTTTGGCAAAATAAACAAAAATAAAAAATCAAGTCATTTTCTAGAACATAGTTTCTGCAGATTACATGCCCTCACAACTCAACATTAGCAGTGCAACAACAGTATTAGAGCCATACAGCCGTACAGTTTTGATCTAGATGTCTGTTCAGACGAGGAAAATGAAGATGAATGGATCTATTTGTCTGCAAATGGATGCATCAGAATAGTGTGGAGCAAAGAGCTTGTGGCTTGCCGTAGTAAATGGTACGTCACTGCTACAAGCTTCTCCAATGGCCTTTTTTCGTCTTCTCCTGATTCATAATGATCTGAAAAAAGAAATATTTAAAAATGCAATTTTAATGTTCCTTTTCTTTATGCATGTCCTCCAACAAGAAAAAAAAAAAAAAAAAAAAAAAAAAAAATCACACAATAGCATGTTAAAAAACACAATTTTCATTGGAGTGGGTCTCCAAATCCATCGAAACAAAGAAGCAATCTGATTTGATGCCAAAACACTGAAGTATTCAGGGTCATTATTCATACCCTAAATTTGACCTAAAAGTTACTTTTACCCAAGCATCAAGTTTCTTTTTTGACTTGGAACGACTGGCATCTCTGAAAAAGTATTTAGAGACATCATCATGAAAAAACTAAAAATATCGGCTTCGACTCATGTCCAAAATGATTCACACCCTCCTGATTGACCAATAGGGGTTATTATTACAACAATACATTTCATGATTCCTGCCCAGCTTTTTACATGTCTCAGCTGGCCATTTGTCTTCAGGGAAAAGCTCCATCTCTTTCAGGTTGAACTGGAGAGACTCCTTACCGTCACCTTCATCTTTAGCTCCCTAGACAGATTTTCAAAGGGAGCCAAGTCTGTACTTTTGGTAGGCCAGCTTAAAATATTATTGGTTTTCTTTCTGCTCATCAGTTAACCACTGCACCACTTTTGCTTTAAGTTTTAGATTGTTGCTCTACTGAAATGTCTACAAGTGCCTAAGCTCTATTTCTCTGCTGATTGCCCATGACTGCTGTTGAGAATCCTGATGTGTTGCTTTTTCAATACTAATGCAACATCTTCAATCAAAGCAAACAAAAAGATGGCAACAGAAAATGCAAAACAGGTACAGTAATGTTACTTTATAATATGAATGTGTTTCTTACTTAATTGACTAAAAAATAAAAACTCACCATGTTTGAGAGTGAGGATGGTGTTATTATGGATAAAGGCCTCTCCCTTTTTTCCTTTTTTTTCCTGAAATGTAAAAACACAAAGGACAGGATAGACCATTGTAGCCAAACAAATCCATGTTTGCATTATCGTAATATACAAACAGCCTTTTTTTTTTTTTTTCTAAATGATATTTTGTAAGGGGCTGCATAGTCATGTAGTGGTTTGTGCTCTTGCCTAACAGCAAGAGCGCCCTTGTTTTGATTCCCAGTAGTGACCTGTTAGGAGTTTGCATCTTCTCCTAGTGTCTTTGTAGGTTTTTCCAGACACCATCTTACAGTCCTTCTTAGTGTTGATCAGTGTCTCTTTGTTGCCCCTATATGTACACATGTGCATGGCCCTGCAACAGACTGGTGACTTCTTCTGGTGGTAGCTCCAGCAACCCCACCAACCTGAAAGGGATTCAGTGGGTTCCGGGGGTGGATGGATTGATGGACAATTTGTAAGGGCTGATCAGGTTTTAGTGCTTTTCATCTGGAGTAGCGGCTTCCTTCTTAGCCTGTGTCTGTGTGACCCTGCTGTTGTATCCATTGGACTTTAAACTCTAAGTCTTCTAATTAAAAAAAAATAAATAAATTTTTGCCACTGGAACATGAAAAGATTTAGCTATGACCTAATAGCCCTTTCCTAATTCATGAGCGGCCACAGTGACTAGCTGCATGTCCTCTGAGAGCCTCCTTTGTCTTAGCCGTCACTGTCCCCCCAAAGCCACTGCAGAGAACTGCTGTTCTTCACCTGTTGAGTTGATTAAAACACCTGCTTCCAATTACTCTGGGTAATTAGGATGATTTAGAACAGCTTGGACCATTTGGAATGGTGTGGAACTTTGGATTTTCTTGCAGACTGTGACAGAGGTATGTATGTCGCAAGGTGTATGTATAATTCTGGACACTTTGTTCTTTAAATGTAGAAATAAAGGCAGGAATGTTTCTTTTCACAATGATGGGTCTCTACATTGCTCAAAAGGTGACGCCTGTTTGACATTCTGTCAAAAAAAAAGCTTTGTTTCAATAAAACTAACTTTATCTTAAACTTTATAGGGCTATAAAGGGGTATAAATCATTAAGGGCTTGATTGACACCTTATTTCAGCAGCTTTTTGTTGAATTTCAGTTTTACATTCTTTGTGCTTTGTGTGGTCACTATTTATTTAATTGATAATTGGGGAATTACTAGAAGTTTTTGTTGCACAATTCCACTGCATCAGATATTTACAGTATTAGCATTACAAACAAAACTGAGTAGTGCCACAGACTTCCTTTGGCATTTCCAGGATCCACTGAGGGTCATGAAAAGACAGTATAGAACACTGTCTGAATGGCCTGGATTCATAGATTGCTTTGACACTGTCCATCTTTGGAAACATTGTCACAAACCAATAGCCTTCCCCTAAACTGCACTGGACAAAGCATCCTGTCAGACCTTAAACTACTTTATGACAGTTTGAGGAGAACAACAAAGAGTCACAGGCATTTATCTGGATCCTGATGTAATTGAGCATCAACTGGACTCAAAGAATCCACTATGTGTTACCTTAGATTCAAACGCAAGTGGATCTTCCCAGGTGACCAGGTGCGGTGGGGGTCTTGAAAACAGATTTGAGGGCAAAAGGTGGGAAGGTGCCTCTAATGTTGTGGATGGAGTGTGAATTAAAGTGTGTGTGGGCAGGACTGGGCACGTCAAGGTTCAACCTTGATTGTCCAGTAACTTTCCAGGAAGAAAAACTTTTGAAAAAAAAATAGGGAAAAATATAACATACCGGTATGTCCAAACTTTATGTAAAAAGGGTCAGATTTGGTGAGGTAAAAATGTGTGAGGGCCACCCTGGAATGATCTGAAGCATTATAATAACATTAAATGCAAGTAAACTATGACTACATTTTTTCATTGCAATGGTATACTTTTCATTTCTATACAGAGAACACTCATAGATTTAAAAGGCTTTTCTGCCAATGCAGGTGTAATGATACCAACGATGTTATTCCACAACAGTTTCATGTCATCAATGGCAGAAGAAGGAGCAACAACTAAATCTGTTCCTCTCGTTTGGCCCTTAAAGTCCCACTTCAATCATCTTTTGTTCTATTGTAAAATTGTTCCTAAAGGTTTATTAATTATGATTATGCTGTTTTTAGCCAAACTAAAAAAATCCAGTTTCTTTTTATGACCTAATTTCTGCAGAGCACCAGTTGTTCATTAGAATTTCACCTCTGAGTTGTGCACTTCCCATCATCCCTCTGTTTACAAGCTTGCAACTCATCAAACCCCCAACCTAACATTGTCAGTGCAACAAAAATGGCGAGCAGTATTGGCGCTATGCATATGTACTGTTTTGATCCAGATTTCAGTTCAGATTATGAAAAGATAGATGTACATGAATCTAATCGTCGGCAAGGCATGGAAGAAAAAATATTCAGAAATGCCATTTTCATCCTATTTTTTCTCTCTCTCTCTCTCTCTCTACCTACATATATTAAATATATATATATATAGTGGATTTTTTAAAACACTTGCCAGTTGCTTCAGTTTTTTGCATTGTTCATCCCTAGTTATCATAGTTAGCATTGTCTCTGGTAGTACCTCTGGGTATTGAACTTATAAAAAAAAAAAAAAAAAAAAAAAACAACCACAGTTTCTTGGCAATTTTGGCAGACAGTTGGTTTATATTTCACTAATAAAATATGCCAATTTCCACTTTTTCCACAAGCAGCATACCTCTTTTTTAATTTACAGATTTTTGAAATGGGTTAGAAGGTTGGCAACGTCTTAAAATGACATTTAGTCTATCACAATCAATACAATTTTAGAAAGTGCAGGTGGCCACATATTATTAACTTTAGGACAGGATCTTGAGGGCTTTAGACAAGCCTGTACTAGACCAAGGTAACCTGTTCATTGCATTAAACATTGTAATTAATGTTTTTCTGCAACTTCAAGGCAGTTTTTGAGTAATATTAAAGCGTTTGGATTCATGTTTCAAATGTTTTCAAAAGCTGCATACAATGAACAGTACTGATGGCAACAGCAGCAATAGTAAACACAGTTTCAGTTTCTCATCAGTCGCCAAGGATATCTGTGAAAATTATTGATCCACACTTCTTCCTGGGGGAGGAAGAAGTGTGTGTTCCTTCACAGCAGCAGACTCAACTTCATTGCTTAAAGTTGAACAGGAATCTGAGCTCAAGTTTTACACAAGTTTTTTTTTTTTATTTGCAAAAAATGCAAAGCAGTCACTCATTTGCAGTTTTCACAGTGAATTAATTTAACAAAAGGTTTTTTATGCTTTTGACAGTGGGTTAGATTTACATACATACAGCATGAAAAAAAAAAAAATCAAATACCTTGGTTCATATGAGCTTTAACCTGTGAAGCTAACCGTTAAGAAGCACAAAGCCAGGATAAAAGTTTACTTAAAAAATGTTTGCTACAATAGGAATTTGATTACAGAAACAAACGTATGTGACAAGTTTTAATATTACTATTATACCATAAAAATCACAGATTTAAAAAAAAAAAACTGTCTTTGACTGTGTTTGAAGTGACACCTTAGGTGTGATTGCACTTCTAGGAGATGACTGACTCTGTACAGGCACACAGACACTTGCAAACAACAAATTCCAGCAAAGTGAACAAGTCCAAAAGCTACTCACTCAGAATTAAATTTGATATAAAACTTTATGAAGTCTCTTTTCAGTCACTGTCCATAACATTGTTTGCGGGGATTGGCGCTGACTGTCAAATCAATGCACGCAAAAGCAGAGGATCTTAGCCAGTACAAATCCCCGAGGCAGAAACCAAAGGCTCCTCTTGTTCCCCTGTTGATCTCTCCCCGGTTGACATGTCCTGTTTTTCTCTTGCACTCATTCAAAGTCAAACAGGCCAATTTGTGCCATTTCCAAACGGAGACATGAATGTGGTCATTTGTGTAGAATTGTCTGGACCAGACTCATGGGGGCATGGCTTCCGGTGCATTCATGCTGGTGCTTGATTGCTGTACAGGGATTCATTGTTGATAGCTCCAGTATAATTTTATTTCAAAGGAAAAATAGTCACCAGCTCTGTAAGAATATGTTTGCACTTTTAAAGACAAGGTTCACTGGAAATGTTCAACAGCAAAACCAGCCATTTTTTCTGTACGTGATTTTATGTGGATTTATAATATAAAAAGTAGCGCTGTCAATCGATTAAAAAAAAAAAAAAATCAGATTATTAATGCTTTTGGGTTGTGATTAATCACAATGTTTTACTTGTTATATTTTATGACATAATGTGAAATTCGAACAAAAAAAGGCCATTGTTGACATGTATAAAGTGTTAACTCAGCAGTTTAATTTGTGTGCACAAAACACATCAACAGTAAGATAAGCAGAACTCTAAAGTACAGTAAAGACTTTTATGTCTGCAGTATCACCACAAGAAAACAAAGATTGTGATATACAGCCATAAGAAACAAACATTGTGCCTCTGCACTTTAAATGGTCTGGGTGAATTCTCAAATCTGAATGGCTTCTGGGTGTTCTGAAAGAAATTCTATTTGCGCAAGCTTCTTCAAAACAAACTTTTCCTTCATGATGTGGACAAAAACAAGCGGTAAGAAGTTAACTTTCTCTCTGAACTGATGCTTTATTTAACCTATTGTGACGATCAGCACAAATATTTACCGCTTTCCTTTGCAATTTGAGGTCGCTACCAGATCAGCGACACATTGTGCTACCATGACAACAGGACGTATTATTTATCAAATAGTGTCTTTTGTTTGAAAACGATCTAAACCTAAGACATAACAGAAATAAAGTATTTATTAGTATCATTTTTGAAACAGGTATTTCTGAGACCCCCATCTCATTAGCATGCTCAAACCCATTGTTTATAACGTGCTCCATGTTTTCTGACTTGTATGTCATCATCATTCCACTAGGGGCAGTAGCAGGGCTTCTCCTGCTCATTTCAAAATGGCTGCCTGCGTGAAATCTCAAAATCACTTTTGGCGTGAAAAGTTAAGCTTTTTTTCAAAACTTTATAGTGGGAATATTATCATCTATTGTCATCCTTTTTTTTTTTTAAATGACTTATCGAAAAAATGATAGATTTGTTGATAGTTAATTATTTTTAAGACAGTTACACCATGTTAAAAAACATCTGGTTTGAATTGAAGAGCAACATAGTTATTTAATGTATAAGTTGATTTATGCAGGAATAATACTCTTGACCGTTTTCTAAGTTTGCTGACAAGCCTTGCATGCAACATTTTTTCAGGAAATGTCTAATGATCAGAACAATTCAAGTAGTTTATTGTTTTCAAAAATTAAAAGAATAATGTGACATTTGATTTGAAAAGAACTTTAAAAAACAGATTTCAAAATAATAATGGAAACAGTACATGTACATAAACCCCAAAACAAATACACATTTTTCAGAGTATTTGTAGGCAGTGTGATAAGCCTATACTTCTACAATAGATCTGTTTGTGATTCAGTGATTATGACTTGTGTGGACGTGTAGTTCAGTGCAGACTGTGGCAGATACCAGATGACGTTACGACCTCTGTCTGAGCTCCTGGTTTGTTTGCCCAATGTGGTCATCTTCCTGCTGCAGCTCTCTCTCCACTCTGTCAATTACCTGGATTCATTGCACCTGCTCCTGCCTGGCTAAACACTCGGCTCTTATCTGCGTTAATAAGTATTAACGGCTTAATTTTTGAAACCAATAGTGTGCGTTAAAAACCTGTTGTGTGTGTGTGTGTGTGTGTATATATATGTGTATATGTGTGTGTATAAGTAGCCTATTAATGAAATGTTTAAGTAGCCCATTAATAAAATAATATTAATTGTAGTTTCATACTTTCTGATTTTTAGCATATATTTGACAGATTTAACCTGAATATTTTTCATGACATTAAGTTAATTTACATTTTTAGGCTTCGTCATATGCAATTTTGACTTAATTTAAATAAACGTCTACCAATTATTCTAGTAAGTTTAATTTAACTATAATGTCTTTGTTTCCATGTTTTGCAGAGTGATCATCCCTGTTATCACTTCCAAGTCACCAAGTTATCTGTTGCAACATCCTAGTAATGGTAAGTAAAGATTAAGTTTTCTCTTAGCACTTGATAATCTGTATTCTTTGCATTTATTTAAGTGATAATTCTGTACTTTTGTCTTTTTCAGGTTGATGTATGTGGACATGCAAAGCATGCAGTTTGGAGTTCTCTAGCAGGTATTTGTTCTTAAAACATTATAGGCAGACTCATGGGCATTTAGGGGGCAGTCATCGCTTTCCGTGTCCATATATAGGTTGTCCATGTACATTTACTTTGTGGAGTCAGCTGGTAAATCACATCTACAAAAATCATTCTGAACAGACAAGTAAGAAGTCAACTGAATTAATTACATTCCAGTGTCATGTGTGCTCGTATAGACAACTGACATCTGAACAAGAGTTTTTTCAACACATTAACAAACATCTCAGGCATCATGAAACCGTCCAATGTGTGATTCTAGATTGTAAATTTAAAACAAACATATATATAGTACTTTTCATACTCACAAAAATAGAAAACATAATAAATGCTCATTGACTGATTTTAGAATTGATATAATCTGCACTAGTGGTAACCAATCCCAGTCAGATAGTTCTGCAGAATATCTGACTCACTCTGCAGACACCGATTATGTGCATGACGACTTAAATTGTGATGTTTCGGCAGAATTGCTTGGTTCAGATTATTTTGAAGAAAAAAATTGCTTGTCTTCTTTTGAAGTTGGAAAATATTGTTCATGTCCCAAAGACAGTAATTGATGAACTCCTTTCAGAGCTTCATTACTTACTGAGTACTTCATCTTTACCTGTCACAAAAACAATAATTTCTGAGATTTTTCAAAATAGAAATCTTCAAATTGAAGAGTCTGTAGTTGATGAAATTTCTTCTGTTGTATGTAAATCCAATCCTTTTTGCTTGGCGATAGCAAGTGATGGCCCTTTAGCTACAGCATATAGAATAACACAGTATTATCTTTCTTATTTTAGTGTTGTAGAGCCAGTGGAGTACATACTAGATGCGTCAAGCAATAGAACGTTTCAGTATATTCCATTCTTACAATCTCTGCAACTGTTACTTTCTCAGAAATATACTCTTGAACTTATTGAAACTCAAAGAGGCCAAAACCAACAACTGAATTCTCTCAAAGAGTACAGAACTATAAGAGACGGCGAGTACTATAAGCAAAACCATTTTTTCTGTTGCGAAGACTTGAGAATTGCAGTACATCTTTATATTGATGATTTTGAGATTTGTAACCCACTTGGAACATCTCGTAAGAAGCACAAGGTTTCTCTTCGGCACTAACCTCAATCTACCTAGCAGTTCTGTGCAAATCTGATGATGCCAAGTCTTTTGGTTATTCAAAGGTTTTGGAACCTCTCCTGCAGGACTTGAGTATTTTAGAGCAGCATGGTGTTTTTGTGTCTCAGCTTGGTCAGTTTGTAAAAGGCTCTGTCCAGTGTGTCATAGCGGACAATCTTGCAGCACACGGACTTGCTGGATTTGTCGAGAGCTTTGTTAGTGGGTCTGTATGTAGGTTTTGTACAGGAGACAAATCAGAATTTCAGAGTAAGGATGTAATGTCTCACAGTTTCCAACTTCAAACCAGAGAAGCCCATGAAGTTCATGTCTGTCATGCTCAAGAAAATGCAACTCATTGCTATCGTGTAAAAAAGCTTTGTGTTTTAACACAACATCTATCATATTTTCATGTCTGCACTGGTTATCTCCCTGATATTCTTCATGATATCTTTGAAGGTATTGTTCCCACTGAACTGGCACGCTGTATTGGTTTATTGATCTCCAAAAAATACTTTACACTTGACACCCTTAATACATTGATCCAAGCATTTCCTTACAAATTTAGTGACAAAACCAATCGCCCTCATGCTATACCGCGTACTTATTCATCTAACAACACAATAGGGGGCAATGCTCATGAAAACTGGGCCTTAATAAGATTGCTTCCTTTAATTATTGGAACACTTTTGCCAGAAAATGAGCCAGCATGGCAGGTAATTCTATACCTAAAAGACATTGTTGAGTTGGTTGTTGCCCCCATCCACACAGATGAAACCATAGCTTATCTTGAGGCAAAGATTCCTGATCACAGACAGCTCTACGTTGATCTCTTTCCATCTGTCAAGCTCCTGCCAAAACATCATTATTTAGAACACTATCCGCATATGATTAGATGCTTTGGACCTCTCATTGCACTGTGGACAATACGATTTGAGGCGAAACATAGTTTCTTTAAACAAGTTACTCGTCATACAAATTGCTTCAAAAACATTGCTCGTTCACTAGTATAGTTTCCTACTATACAAAGTCCTCCAATCATAGTTCTTTTGAAGTTAAAAATGTATCTGTCATGCCTGTCGATGTTCTAAATGAGAGTGTAGTATCTGCTCTGAAAGAAAGATATCCAGATATTTCTGAAATTCCTCTTGCAAAGAAAGTAACTTGCAATGGCATACATTACAGTGAAGGGATGCTGATAGTTCACGGACATATGAACGGCTTGCCAAAGTTTAATGAGATCATTCAGCTGTGTATTATTTAGGAGAAGTTGTGTTTCATAGTGCGAGATCTATGTTCTTGGTACAGGGAGCATTACGGTGGTTTTGAGCTGTCTGCCTCACCCACGAGAGAGATTGCCATAATTGAGCTTGGTGACTTGGAAGACCCATATCCCCTTGTGGACTACATAGTGGGGGGGTTGCGTATGGTGATGTTAAAGAGATTCATCATTGTCAAAGGTAAGTGTTCCTAAGTAAGAGTAGTTTGGAATTGTATTTGTCAATTTCCTCTCAAATTTTGATTACGTTATAATACTTTAGTAAATGTAACAATGATAATGTAATATTTGTGAAGTTGGTCCAAGATCTTACTCTTCCAAAAATGTGTGATGGGTTCCTTCAATGTGTCACTAATTCTTTTTTTTTTTTCTCTTCCGTTTCTTTCAAAGAGTAAAGATGTTACACAATGGTAAGCCCAGTTGTTCTACGAGTCATCTTTGGGGAGGAATCTGACTCCAGAAAAATGTCTCTGGCCTCTGGACTTCCAGCAACACTATCAGAGCTGCATGCATCCATAAAGACATTCTTTGATTTAAAAGAAGACTTCCGCTTGCAGTACATGGATGTAGACTTTAACGCATTTATGAACTTAACGTCAGTATCCGAAGTTAAAGACAAAAGCACACTCAAAGTGATACTTAGCCCTAGTTCAGCACCTGAAGAACAGTTCATCACTTTGCTCCCAGTTGACACAAACAGTACTTCTGAAGTTGCAGCTGTCCAGGACCTCAGAGCCCAAAATTTTCAATTGCCTCATCCTGCACTGATGATACACTATGCACATCAACCCCTCATTCATCACCAGAGACTCAACTGTCAAAACTGTCCTCTTGGCCCAGTGTGTTTGTGATCCCCAAATTCACATATGAGGCCGAGTTAGAGCTCCAGCAAAAGAATGCAGAGTACGAGACAAATGGCACACACTTCAACCTCGGCCTAAAGTTGAAAGGCATCATCCTCTATGGGTTAGCCCAAGATATGTTGAAATACACAAAATATCCAAAAGATTATCAGTGTGAAGAGGTGGCAGCAGCATTGACAAGGACCCATCCTTGTTTGGAGCAGCTAGGATCCAAGACAGGATTTTGGGGATGTAAACAGTCTTTAAAGTACAAAATGCAAAACTATCGGACAAAACTTGGGCGACTAGGTGATCCAGAAATCTGTGTGAACTCTTTCAAGCACAAATGAAAAGGTCAAGGAAAAGCTGCAGCCAATATAAAAAAACCTAGAAAGGCTGAGGTCAATTACATTCCTTTGCACCCTAAAGGTGAAAACGCAGAAAGCTTGGAGAAAGAGAGAATTGCTCTACTGTCAGAAATTAAAAAACGGGACAATGAAGTTATAATCAAAGCAAAGATGGAAAAAACCTTCTTCTACAGGCGACTTGAAATTGTGGAGAAGAGGCCAATGATTGAAGAGTTCAAAAACAGTTGGCCTGCGCTGTTCCAAGAAAATGAAGTAAGTAGATATGCATGTACTAATCAACCTTTTTTTTTTATCTTTCTATATTGTTTTTGGTGTTAATGGCAACAGTTCTGAATGTCATTGTTAAAAAGGAAATTTAAAAAACATCTTAAATATAGATATAGCAATTCTTAAAGAGCAAAGGAAAAAAAAAATGTTTATCTAATTTAATCTTGACAAATTAGAAACCAGTTCTCAAAATATCTTTTTGTTTCTTCTCAATTTATCTTTCAGGTGAATGCAGAGTTCATGCGGATCACTACAAAGCCATTACAAGCAAAATTTTTGTCTCAGCTGGACCACTTTTCAAGCAAGCTGATACAGATTTTCATGAGCAAAGGAGGATTAAAGGGGCAAAGGATAAAGAATGTCATGGCAATCAATGATTTGGTTAGTAAAAATCGTATTTTTCTTTCGTCTTTTCCCTTCAGGAGTACTATCTATAGTACTACCTACTATCAAGTCTCCTTATCAACTTTCTTTCCTGATGACACACAAAGTACACTCTTACCTGTCTCCCTGATCACATAGCTGTAGTTATCCAGTCATCTGGGAGTACCACCCAGAGCTTGTTTCAACTGTTTCTTAAAAGTCATGCAACATTCTTCCTTTTTCAGGTTCCACCAGTTTGTCCTCTTCTCTGCCTTTGTCCTTTCTTTCTTCATCTTCTTAATCACCAGAGTCATCCTACACACCACCATCCTATGCTGTCTGGAAACAAACTCGCCCACCACTACTTTACAGTTACTAATCTTCTTCAGATTACGCTGTCTACACAATATGTAGTCTGTGTGCTTACACCTCCACTCTTATAGGTCACCTTATGTCCCTGCCTCTTCTCAAAGAACATATTCACTAAAGCAGTTTTCATCTTTTTTGCAAAATCAACCACCATCTGTTCGTCTACATTCCTCTCCTGGATACCAAACCTGCCCATCACCTCCTCATTACCTCTGTTTCCTGCACCAATATGTCCATTGAAATCTGTGCCAATGACAACTCTCTCACTTTTAGGGATGCTCATCATCACTTTATCAATATCCAACCAGAATTTTTCCTTCTCCTCCAGCTCACATCCTACCTGTGGGACATGCCTGATATCAACATTAAACATCCCACCTTCCATTTGTATCTTCAGACTCATCACTATAAAATGATTTTTACCTCCACAACACTCTTAACAAACTCATGCTTTAAGATAATTCCTACTCAATTTATCTCTCCATCTCCACCATGATAGAACAACTTGAACTTGCTCCTAAGCTTCTAGCCTTGCTTCCTTTTCACCTGGTCTCCTGGACACGCTGTATGTCTACCTTCCTCCTCTGCATCATGTCAACTAACTCTACCTTTTCCTGTCATAGTTCCAATATTCAAATTCCCTACTCTCAGTCTAACACCTATGACTTTTCTCTTTTTCTTTCCATGTTTAAATGCAAAGGAAATTTTTATCATACTCACATTTGGATAAATGTCTTATTGTCCTTCCATTAGTGTGATGACATTGACACAAGGAGGGAGCATGTTCTCAAAGGTTTGGTGATCTACTTGAATGAAGATCCAGACTCTTTCTTCAAGGAATATTTTGTAAGTTTATCTTAATTTATTTTCCATCGTAAAAGAGCCCATCCCACACCAAAATGTTGTTAGATGAAGCACTATAATCAATTGGTTTAAACCTATGTCTTATTCTTAAGAATGCAATATTTATGGATCATTTGAAGGTACAATTAAAACCTGACACCAGAGTTCACTTTTAAATGACCAGGTTTTAGTGAACCAAGGTTGTGGTCGCTTTTACTTTTGGAGAGGTAAAATTAGAAAATTGAGCCACCTGTAGAAGAATTTGTTTTTAATAGTTATTTGTTGTTTTTCAGACCTCTTCCACTGAAGACGACATTGCGAAAAGCATTGCAGCCACTGTCCTGGGTGTTTACACGATCAGAAGAGATGGGATTCAAGAGCCAGAGGATGTAGGCATTATTATTGAAGGTGTTAAAGTCTTGACCAACCTCAGTAGTGTCATCATGGCATTCATCTTGCTTTTTGGCTTGATTTATGCACTGGATCTCAGTTTTCCAGATGATCTCAAGTACACCTTTGAGTTTTGTCAGAAAATCATAATGAACCTGGATCGACACAAGCTGAATCTAAAAATACAGCAGCTGATGATCAAGCTGTTTGCTTAGACATTTGTGCTTGAGAAAATAGATATTGGGATGAAAACCATTCTCAGCCCCCCACCCAAATTCCACACAAAGACCTCTGCAGTAAATTGTGTTTTGTTCCAGTTTGGATTTACTGTTTGAGTGGATCTTCACTTTTTGAAGACAGTGACGTCATGAATGTATTCCCACTTCAATTTAAAAGACTTTGATAAGCTGTGCAGGATGAATTGATTTGAAAACTGGAATGGATTCTGCAGGTTAGGACGAAGATTGTCCAATGGGAAAATTATTAACCATTTCACCAGTATCTACTGTCATGTTCCTGCCATCTGTTTTCGGTCACAAGTAAACCTGCAGCGGCTCTGCGACCTGATGAAACAAGGACTGTGATAGGCCTAAATAAGATGCAACACAAAAAAAAACATGTTTTTGTTGAAATTGAAGTACCTTGGGGTATAATTGTTGATTGCAACCTGTCAACTCTATGAGAAACTGTCTTTTTACTTTCAATTAATCTTTGTAAAAACTCAGGTTACCCATGCCAACCATTTCCGTAAGCAGTTTTAATGGTACATCTGAGCCTCTGTCTTCTTGTGAGTGATTACAAAACAGTTTCCCTGTTCTGTAATTTAGTAACAACCCATGACCATTTGAATTGGTAAGAATTAGCATTTGCTAAAAAAAAATGCTCATTATCATGGCCATACTTTCCTTGTAGCTTTGTTGCAATGCTAATTTTGAAGAAAAAATCCTCCAGAGCTTTTGAATATGTGTATGTCTGGCACAAATGTTTTACTTTACTGTTCAGTTTTTGCAGGACGCATTTTGGTTTTTACTGTATTTTGGAATTTGGAGTGCTTTGGAATTGGCTTACAAAAAGTAAAGCTGCCAAAAACGAGTTGGTATAAGAACCTCTTGTCAGGCAACTTAAAATTGTTAAAGGTTTTAATGTTTTATTTTTTCATGGGAAATACAGTCATATTAAAATGTTGCACTAGTTGTATTGAGTACTTAAGCCAAGTGATAGTTGCAAGATTTTTTTGGTGTGTCTGTTGTTTTAATGTTGAAATTGTGCACACTAAACAGCATCTTTGTTTTGTGAATTGCAGTTTTTATAGTTCTAAAACGATCCAACTTTAAGGCTGCTTGGAACCCAAATGTTGCACACTACAAGATTTTTCTCACAACTTGATTGGTTGACTGATCTTCATCAATGAATCATTGTTATTATGTTGGGAAGTTTCTTGTCATCAACCATTGTGATCCAACTTGCTTGGGATCAGTCAACCTAGAAATAGAAACAGTTTACTGCAGGGCTGCTCAATCCTCGTCCTCAAGATCTACCTCCCTGCATGTTTTCCATCTCTACCATTACTGCTTGCTGCTGATTACATGGACCAGGTATGTTCATTTAGTCAGAATGTGGATACATCTGATTACAAAATCAGCAGCTCAACCAGGGCTTGGAGATCTGGAAAACAGTCAGGGTGGTAGCTCACAAAGACCAAGATTGATGTGCCCGAGTTTACAAAGTCTTGCTTTCTCTGTGTTGTGTGTGTACCTTTCTAGTTATCACACTCATTAAAGTAGGCTCGGATATACTCATTTGAAGAACTCCTTTCCTCCTAAATCAACCAAATTATTGTCATCGGCTTTGAGGTCTTTTGGAATCCCACAAAACATTGAGTCTTTTGCATATATCCGTTTTTGGCATTAATTTTGTCTACTTTTTTTTGTCTTTCCTTTTTCAAGATCTACTTAAAATCTTATAGTGTGAAACTGGTTTTAGATTGAAGTCCATGTTTGTATTGTGAAAAAAAGAGGTTTATATATTACAAATTGATTGTTAGTGTCAGGATATGTATGTTAATGTTTTGTGAAGACAGTTTTATACTGAATTTAACATTTTTATTTCACAAAAGTACCTCTGTTTTCTATTTTGAAGTATTGTTTTGTATCTAAAGTAAATTAGATGTTTGCACACTTTTTTAAATAGTTTCATTAACAGTTAAATTGTATTTTTTCAAAACTGTTTTCAGAAACAAAAAATGTTTTTGTTTACTTAAGTAAAAATAAAATTGAGTTAATCAAACCAAATTATATTTAATGTCATTATTGCAACAATTTGACTTTCACTGAATTTAATTGAATTGAATTGATGGACCACAAAACACTTCTCATAAGACAAAATAAATAATTTCAATCCATTGAATTACATTATTTTGAGTAGAAGTAACATAAATAATTTACATTTATTATATGCAATTATTTCAATTTAAAGTAATTAAAATAAGTTTGTTGGTCTAACTCAACTACATCACATTGCACAAATGTATACAGTTTGAGCTCACACTGCATATATTTATTGGATGGAAAAACTGCCCTCAATTAAATTGAGTTAATCCAATGACTCATTTTTTTGGGTGCATTGTCTTCTGTGACCATGGTCTCCTAACTGAAGGAGGTCGGCTGCATGAAGCTCAGATATCTCCTGAAGACACTTATATCTGTGCTTGCTGCGGCTGCAGGTCTTCATTCCGTCAGGACGCTGCTAAGGATAGTGGATGAGGTTTGCCAGTTTTTACCTGAGAACCTGCAAAGTTTTGAGGGATTTTACAGTCACTTCAAAATGGTTGGATGGGATGGACCTTTCTTTCCTAGCTTTGCAGGTCTCCCTATCCTGTGACAGGAGGGTGGAGGACAGAAGTAAACTGCTGTCACAGATGCCACAGATAGGGAGTTTGGAGACTGTGGGAAAGAAGACCCTCTACCTTGTGTCCGTCAAGGTTTCGAACACTCGCTCCCTTGAAGAAGTCAGAGTGTCAGGGTGGGGTGGATTTTTTGGCACTGAGTCTTCCCTGAGGGATTGTTGGAGATCCATGTACAAAGCTCCTGTTGAAAAACAGGCAGGAGACCTCCGGTGGAAGGTTGTCCATGGAATCATAGCCAAAAACAGATATCTGACACACGTCAATCCTGGTACGGGAGTTGGGTGCCCATTTTGTCTAGTTAGAGAGTAGGTGGTTTATCCATCTGCTGAATGTCAGCGTCTGATGGGTCTTTTTGCTTTTCTTCCGGTGTTGTTTGAGGCGTTGGGGCAACAGTTTACTTTGGTTTATTTTATTTACAGCCCCAAATATGAACTTCCTCTTAGCAGAAGCTAAACTGGCTGTCAGGAGGTCCTGGAAAAACCAGATCCAGGGGACCGGGTCTGATGATGTCTTATTTCTCTTTAAGAAACATTTGGCAGCCCAGTTGGGAATAGAGTTCTGTTTCTACAAACTTACTACTTCAATTGATGCTTTTGTTAAAATTTGGACTGTTAGAAATGTGTTATGCTCTGTCAGAGGATACTTGTTGGTGCTATTTTTTTTTAGTTTAGATTGTTGTCTTTTCCCTAGCTTTTTGAACTCATTCCCTGTCCATGTAGTTTCTTTTACAACTCAAATATTGTCAAAGTGAACTCTGGTCAAACTCTCTTTCATTCATTCATTCATTCATTCATTCATTCATTCATTCATTCATTC
>BSAI01000162.1:7523566-7659463 GCA_036245035.1 Adrianichthys oophorus
TTCATTCATTCATTCATTCATTCATTCATTCATTCATTCATTCATTCATTCATTCATCCATCCATCCATCCATCCATGACATCCCCCCTGTCACTCTTGTTTTTTGATTATCTTACCGGATGTACTTTCTGACAATGAGATTTTGTATTGGGTCTTTCTGTCAGATTTACCCCACTGTTGGAAGTGTTCTGTATTTGTCTCTCCTGCCTGTTCCAACTATTTGCTACTTTTTTTTGGAGACCAGAATTACATGCCAGAACTGGAACTTCTCTTAAAATTTGGAAAGATTTTAGAATGATTAACTACCTGATTTGTACTCGTCTGGAAGCTTGAATTGTCCTAACAGACCGCCTTCTGTGTTTTAATTCCCAGCTGCTCTACCATACAAATTAGACTGAATCTGACACCAATAAACAAGTAAAAGAAATGTATATTCATATTCTATCCGTTGAGTAATTCTAAATACTTTTACTACCGAACTCAGGTATGTATTTATTTATTGGTGGTGTAACAATGAATTGATGTCCTTACATTCCAGCCACATTGATATGTCTTAGGCAAGTTGTTGATCGAATCAACCATTATTAATCTGTTTCAAAATGAAATAAATCAGTTATATCAACATTGAGAAATACCATTTGGATTGAGGCACAGTGAGTTTATGGCATAAAAATCAACCAAGTGTCATCACAGCGAACACAGGGACACTGAATTATGTAAGGACATGTGACCATACAGTGTGTTATGATGTTCTAATAAAGTTCATTTTGTATTATTTTGATGAAGAAAAACAACAGTGGACTGAACTTTATGAAACTAAAATGTAAATGGATTTACCATTGCTTCTTGTTTGTTTATACACATTTAATTTTCACTTGATCATCTTGCAAAAAATACAAGGAAACTGGAAAACTTCACCTGCACTGTTCAGTTTCCAGATATTTATCTCTGAGTCACACTGGTTGAAGTTTAGGCTAACGAGGTCAGTGAATGAGATTGTTCCAAATGAACCAATATCGACTGAATCTTATTGTCAGCCACAAATTATGATGGGAATCGTTGACCTTGACCCCAAATTTAGTCATATTCTCCAGTCTCATCTGCGCTCCTGATAAGTTTTTCAGAACATTAAAGGCTGAAATTTTCCGCTGGTTTGTTTGCATTTCCTCTAACTCTATTTTCTTATTCAGGATAAATGACAGAAAATAAACGAAATGTAGATTTTTTGTTCCCACCAATTATGGAATACTATTTGGAGTAATTCTTCACAGGAACATCAAGAGAGTGCTGCTGTGATATTGATGTTTACAGAATGTGCAGAGAAAAACTCTTAAAATGGATTGAAATTCATTGAAATGAGTATTGCATACTTGCCAATATTTCTTGCACTTCTTGCTTTTTGTTCTTGCAGTGTGGATTTGACCTTAATATTGCGTGTATCTGTTTTGCACATTGATCAGTTAAAAAACAGATCAAAATACAGCGATGTCCGACAGGATTTTGTGGCTGTCAGGCTACAACAGCTGATTGTGTAAACAATGCTGCAGCTGATCATTTTAGACCCAGAAATGGTGGAAAACAGACATGCCACTCATTAGGTAAAAAAAAAAAAACATGTCTGTAAAATTGGTTGATTTTATAACAAAATAAAAACAGCTAAGCTAACTCTAAGTTAACATAGGCTAACTGGCAGCTGAATGTTTTGGTAGTAAAAAGCAAAACAAAGCAAACCAAAAAAAAAAAAAAAACAAAATTGAAAAACTCAGTAGGATCAGAATACCCAACTTTCTTTCTGTTTCTGATTTGTCTTTCTTTCTTTTCGTTAATTCCATTCATTTTCTTAGCTGCTATTCCTTTTGGGGTCACAGGGCTGCCAGAGGGTACATCTGGACAGGCCCAGGGGCTGAAGCGTGCTCACCTGCCTCGCCTGTCTCAGGAATAAACTGCCCGGCTAAGCGGGGATCCCCCACTCTAATATGCCGCTGATGCCCGGTGTTGTGCCAATGTACGTTTCCCCTTCCAGAACAATGCCTAAGACTGGGGAAGCAAATTCTGGCAGAGGGGAAATTTACCTTAGCACACTACCGGCACCGGCGAGCAGCAGCAGAGAAACGGGGATCCCTCCACTGCCTGCTCAGGCGTTCATTTTCTGTTAATATCTTTTTTTTCCAGCAGAGCTACGGTATCAAGATCATTTTCTTGCCAAGGGATCAATAACATTCCAAAAAGTTTAATTCTATTGCAGTTTAATAAATAAGTCGCAATGCACATATTCTGTCAGTTGAATCGATGCTTCAGGACTCGCTGTATATGCCTATGATCCTGTGACGTGTTTTTGACAGTTTGTCAACAGGAGAAATCCATATTCAAGACAAGAAATTGTTTTTATTCAAAACAAAGAAAAATAATATTCAAAACAGACATGTCAAATGTAAAACTAAATATTGCATCATATTTTTCTGCAAAAGTTGTGCGCAAAGTATTAATTTGTGCACATCTTTATGAATACAACTTTGTCTTTATGAATATGTTCCTTTTTGAAAGTTATCTTGCCCCATATGTGACCCCACTGCAGCATTGCCAACATGTTCAGCAACACTCGTTTAGGTCATTAAATGACTATTTTTATTCTAGAGAATGCAAACATTTCTGTGAAGTATTGATTGAGTTTTAATTTATGAGGTCATGAAGTCATTTAGGCTCGTTTCACGCTTTTGGAAATCTGAATTTAAATGCAATCAGACTGTCTTTAAAACTCTTTAGCTTAAAACAAGGACAGATATTTGTTAGGCTAGTTTTGGAAAAGAAATAACATCAATGTAACAGGGAAACGTTTGCCAAAAAATGAACAGTTTGTAAATTATTTAGCCAGCCTATAATTTTTACTATACAGTATAGCAGAATGCTACTGCGGTCAGCCTTTGGGTTCATTAAAATAAGCATTTACTCTGACAGCTGTCTTAAAAATGCCTTTCGAATCAAAAATGCAGATTTAATCTCAGAAAATGTTTCACTGTTATGTCCAATATAGTTAAAATGACTCTTCGTCATCAATAAATGAAATATGTATTTAATCATGAAAATGTTAATTTTTTGTAAAATACAGACAGACTATAAAGTTCAAAGTAAAGGAAGTCATAGCAGTTATTTAAATGTATAATTTTTTTGGTGAATCTGTTTTTTCTTGATCTCCAACAAGAATATTCATCACTGAACATGGATTGTTTCTGCTGTTCCCTGATACAAGAAAAAAAAAAAAAAAATATCAGTTCTAATTGAAAAAAACAAAAATGGTTATTAAATGTTCATCATGTTGCTCAGATAAGTTCTGATTGTGATTTGGATGCCAGAGCCAACAGGATCATCCTCTCCTTTTTTAATGAAAAATGTTGCAATCAAATACTTTTGAATTCATTAAATGATTAAATGTTGTAATCAGCAATGTGTTTAATAATGAATAATCACAGATTATTAGTAATTAAACATTTTAACAGCTGCCCAGCACCAGTATGTAAGAAAATAAAATAAGGAAATTTTGGAAAATGAATCCCTTAATTTCCCACTTTGATGCTGCAGCTGCTTGTTTGCAAAAGTTGTCACTTACTAGAGGAGTGAAGTAAGTTGCAAGCACTGATGCTGATTATCAGATGCTACTGTATGTGCAAGTGTAACTTGTTATGAATTACTTAATGATAATAGGCTTAAAAAGATAACTTTTTTTAAATGAAAGACTTGTACTAATTTAACAATCAGAAATCCTTTGTTAGATAATGAGAGTTATCCAGTGGCAGAGCTAGAGCATCTTATATGGGGGTGGGGTGGGGGTGTGCAGCAAAACAGGTCTTTTAAACAATTTCATTTTTGTTAATATTTTTATAGATCTTATTATTAAAACAGCAATTCTTTTTGCTAAGGTGCTATTATTAATGTAAAGCAATATTTAAAAAAATGCGTAGATATTCTTAAATGTCCGGGTTTGCTGACATTCCCAATACAGGGGTGTAGTAAACTATTTGAAGGGCTCAAGATTTCATTTAAAAATGTTATTTTTGTAATGCCTAAAGAAGCTTGTATTGATAATCCCTGGAGGTATCCTATTGTCAAAGTTCTGTGAAAAGACCTGGGGAAATTCTTTTCTGTTGTGATGACAATGAGATGAGGCCAAAGGTAGAAAGAGAGAAAATAATACAATTGACTGTGTCTAGCTCTTTGTGCATCGGAGTTCTCAAGTCGAAATCAAACTGATGAAAATGTGGCATATTTCTTTTGTTTCCCTCTGCTGGCCTGAATTAGACTGTCCTTCAGTTGCTTTTTTCTCTCTTTTTTGGAAAGACGCATAACACAAAACCCTGTGCAAATAATGATCTAACAAAAGAAAAAGCTGACAGACAGGGTTCCACTTCAGAAACTTCTCTACTGTTATGGCCTGAAGACATTTTTGAGTGAAACTTTAGCTTGACCTGATTTATCTCTGTGAGGAACAAGAGAAGTACCCACAGTCACTCTTGAAAGTGACCTCTTTCTTCTCCTGCTCCTTTTTTTTTAAATGATTTTCTTGTGAAATATGTTCTTGTCCCTCTTCACGGGTAGAACAGAAGTCTGTGTGTAGGGTCAAACATAAAGCCACACCCGTGTAGTTGGAAAAGATTCACTGTCTTTCTGGGGGCACTTAAGCAGGCCAAGTTACTGGGCAAATGGTCGCACAGCTTCTAACACCCCTGTAAGATAATGGTCTGAAGTGTCACAGAGGACATCAGAAATACAAGAGACAAATCCTGACCTCAAAGTTATGCTTTCATCCAAACCTGCGCATAAAACGATTCCATAAACTTTGTTTTGACAAACTGACGGATGGTCTATCTTCAGCCAGTAAGTCATTCAATATTCTGCGACTGACAATGATCCAGACAGTTGACCTTTTACAGGGCTTAAATCTTAGAGGGTCCATAGAGTGTTTTGTGACACCAAGAAAGATGGGATGAATTACAATTTGAATTTTATCAACAGGGTCAGAAATGTGATTTTAGGGGGGGGGGGGTTCAAAGAAACGCCATATTTTTTAAAGCTTCTGAGAATGTCCATGAAATTAAACATGAATAGATGCTGCATATCCCTTGACAACTGCATTTTTTTAAACAAAATATTAATTAGCCTCTTTAGTTTTAACTTGTGGGAAAACTAGGTCACATGTGATGGTTTTCTTCTTTTCAAATACGGAAGCATTTATTTGTGTGTATTTTTACCACATATTCTCAACATAGTCTATTTATTTTTGCATGCAGTGAATGAATTTGTGGGTAATAAAATGACCGTTCTTTACCGGAACCATGGACATACTTACATTTTGCAAAAATAGTTTTTTTGCTGAAACTGATTATATATATATATATATATATATATATTTGCAAATTGAGCAAATCACATTTCAGAAAAACAGTGGGGGAATCAGACACTGACTTACTAAAAGTTAAAAGTATCTGAATGATTAATAGAAATTAGTCTGTGATTGTGCAGAGCAACCCAATCAAACGAATAGTTTAGAACTTTGGTCGATTTTGCTATCAATTTAACGTCTCCATATGCTGCATGTGGTTTAGACCATTTAGATAAGCGAGCTTGTCATTGATGAAAAAGCTTAAATAAAACAAAAAATGATCAACAATCCAATGGTAGAGTGTTACACACAGTAGTATTTCCTCTTTCAGCATGCAGTTGCATGAGACTTTTTTTAATTCTTTTTCTCAAAAAAGCATGTTAGTTGCAATTCCTACAGTGCATTAGCAGAGTCATTTACTTTTTTTTGGTCAAAATTATTGTTACATTGTTTGTTAGTAAGGACGTTTCAATTTATTGCTGCTAAAATGTTGCACAGGAATTCGATAATCATTAGATTACAGATGAAAGTTTGTTAAAGGAGGCACGGCTGTGCAAGCAATTCTGTCTTTTTCTCTTCTTTTATGCAAATTGTTTTGTTTATTGAATTGAGTGGCTGTTCTATCTCCTGCAGGGCATTCACAAAGCTAATATCATATATTTAATTTAGTTAAAGCTGAAACCAATTTTTCCACTTTGATGCAGAGCAGGCAGAGGGAAAAAAAACAAATAAGCAAACCAAAAAAAAGAACACACAAAAAAACACACTCACAAACCTATTTACACACCCTCAGAAAACAGAAGAGAGGGCAACGAATGCAAGTAACTCCTTCTATGCCACAGTCAGTCCAAACTGAGCTATGTAAACAGGGAGGAACTGGTGAAAGCCTAAAGTAATATTAATAAATTGTGAATCTGTGATGTGATGAGTGCTCCAGCACTGCCTAAATTCATCTTTAACTTTGCACTCGTGCGGGCCGAGATGTTTCTCACCAATTTGCAGCAAGTTAGGCTTCAAGGAACTACAATCCAACACAAAATGAATGTCAAGCTCCTATGAATGACTCACCAGTATTAATAAACATGAATTTATTAAAGTCCCACAACGATCATCTTTTGATCTTTGGTAAAAGCTTTCCCAGTGGTCTTTTAAGTATGATTGTCATTTTAGCCAAAATGTAAGAACCTGTATTATTTTCTAGGACACAGTTTCTGTAGAGCACAGAGTTTATTCAAAATTTACCTCTGAGTTGTGGGTGGTACCTCACACGCTTCCCATTATCCATCTCTTTACATGCTCTCCCACTGGCTCACAGCCCCTCACACCCCCGACCTAACATTACAGGTGCAGCAAAAATGACGATCAAAATCGAAATGATCCAGCCGTCCAACTTTGAGCCAGCTCGGAAGAGGAACACAAAGATGGATCTAATTATTTACAAGTGGGTGCATCAGAATGGAGTGGAGCAGGAAGCTTGTGACTTGACATTTTAGGTTGTACGTCATAACATCAAGCTTTTTTGAAATGGGTACTTCTGATTCACAACGAATTGAACAAAGAATTACATACAACTGCAATATTAAGTTTAATTTTCCATATATAGGTCCCCCATCATCAGAAAAGTGCCACAAAAACATGATAACAACTTTCAAACCACCATTTTCAGTGGAGTGGGTTTTTAAGAAAACAGGTGATGCAACTGGGGGCAAACAGTCTCCATTTATTTAAGCAGAGAAAATATGGGATTTCAAACAGGACTGGGCGTGTCCACAATGGCGCATTCCCATAGATGGATGGAAACACAACAAAACATTTGTAACTGATAAAAAGAGTGTTGAAATTATTAAAACAATAAACAATATTGATGATAATCCTTCAGCATTTTCTTGCTTGTTGCGCTATTACTCCCCACCCCCCACCCCAATCATCCTCCTATTTCCTTAACATCCCTTTGGTCCCTTTTCTTTAGTACCCCCCTCCCTAACATCCCTTTCTCTTCTTCTCTCTTCTTGTTTTCTATCCAGTCCAACAAGAAAGATCACAAATAGAACCAATATAAATAAAGTTTAGTCTAAATTACAAAAGGGGTTTATACAAATATATACCTTGTGTCAGAACTTTTAACCCCCTTAACACCCTGTTTTAACTATAAAATCTGTCCAACACAAGAGGCCTTCAGCTCTTATCTGTTTGCTCAGCCATTGGACAGGACAATTTAAAAAACATGCTAAAACAAGAGAAAATATTAATTTAAAAAAAGGGACATTTACCTTGTTTAAAGTATAGAAATCTAAATAATGCTCTTTTTGTGGGAAATACATTCTGGCAAATGCTTTATTGTTCGGCTTTTTCATTTGTCAACCCAATTTATTGTGCTCCTAATTAGTTATTTTATAACATAGATATGAAATCCCAACACACGTGCTATTGCCTAGCTCAATAATGACTCAAAACAATTACAAAGGCAATGTTATACTCAAGAGAATAAGTTTTGCTCATTTTATTTTATTTTTTAATTTAGCAAGACAAGGAGAGTTTCTGTCTCTGCTTGATCGTCACTTTTTAATTATGTTTTAATGTTAACAATTAGTACAAGTGGAGTCAGCATAACCTGATTAGAACCACTTAGAAACAAGGCATGTTTTTTTAATATGTTGTAATAAATGTCATACTGGTAATTGCTGGTTTAAAAAAAAAATTAAGGCTTTACTTTTTTAAGAAACTCATGTCATCTTTCTTTTAACTTGATGAAACGTTTTTATCAGGTTGTCTGAAACAGGTTTACACACATGAAATGTGAGCCCCTGAGTGTGAGCTGAAAAACTCTCACTGCTGCTGCAAACTCTTGAATTTCATGTTACATTAGTCTTTAAGAATATCTGAATATTATCCTGCCTAAAATGTTGGTGGCATCTGAGCAAGTGAGCGTTGACACATGTTTTTTCCTACAACATGGTACTGTACTTGACATGGTCCTGACTTGTGACTACTTTGAAATAATGAATTATCATGCAAACCAATGCTGACAGACATCAATCCTTCGTTACCCCAGAGAATACTTCCAGTCTATTTTTATGGTGCTTATATTGTCTGATTAAGCTAAAAGCTATAAAATGTGTGAAAAACATTTTGGTCAATACATTTCATTCTTGGATTTTCTTTTGTATATCCTGCTGCCCATTTGGTTTATCCTTATATTGTAGAGTGCAACAAGACAATGCAGTTTAAAATAAAAAAATAAATAAATAAAATCTGGATGCACTCTCAATGGACCAGCTTGAAACTATTTTATAGTTTAATTTTTGCTGCGGATGCTAACACTGATGTTTCTTGAGTTCATTTTGTATCACTGCCAGCTGACGAGCTTTGTGGCATCTTTGTCCTCCTGCACAACAGTTGTGCACCAGAGCCTCACAATCCTGTTTCGAAGGTTTCGTTTTGCTTTTGCCTGGGACAAATGACCAAAAAGAAGGAAACGTTTTCTGTTTTGTTTCCTCATTACTCCAACAGTTTAAACAAACTTCAAAGCTTCTTCTGATTACAACCCAGCTATGTACAAATATTAAATTAGATTAGGAGCTCTATGAGGAAAATAATGCAGAGGACCAACATATGCTGATGATACAAAAAAAAAACACCTATGGTGGATGAAAACGTATTTAATTTTAATAAAATGGCTTGGTTAAGTTGTTTTTAAAAATGGTTAAATGTTTTCTTATTTTTATGTTTTTTTGCACAAAGATTCAAAACGTTTGAGTGGTGTTGGAACACATGAGCTATAAAAGGTTGAGGGAATTCCTCATTGGATGTTTTCATTTTCCTTTTACTCAGCCACATCTATTTTCTGTACAGTGTCACTGTACAGAAGAGCACAGTAAGTGTCAGCAGTGAAGTGCGCTCTACTAACAAAACTGCACACCCACCAGTCCGCCCACCAATCCATCTCATCCATCCATCCGTTCAGCTATACAATATATGTCATGATCCAAAACGAAAGAAAAATATGTCTTACCTCACCACGTGTAGCACCTGTCTTATTCTGCTGGGATAAATCAAAATAAAGTGCTGGCGTATTTCAAATCTATGATTTTTGACCAACCTTTGCATACAAAAATGTAACTTTTTTTCTCTCACTGTTTTTCTCCTTCTGTAAAAATGTAATAGCACTCTTACAAATGTTTTTTAACACTATTTTAAAATGCTATTTCTCAGCTATCATTCTCCTTATTTTCCTAAAATCCGATATTCTGTCTACATTTGTGATTAACAGTCAGACATTTTTTTTTTTAATCCACAAGATATTCTTATCAGATAAAAGCAGTTTTACATATATACTCACTGAATACTGCATAGATCATAAATGTATCCATAAGACAGGAATGACTTGAGGAAATACTACAATAAAAGAAAATAAAATGGAAAATGTGAAAAATGGAAATAAACAATGAAAAAAAAAATATTATTTAAATTTGACAACTTTGCCACACCAATGCATCAATAAAAATATGTTATTTGAATACAATCAAAGTGTACAGAACAAAAAGAACCACAAGCACTGCTGATACCCCTTCTTGTGTAAAAATCACAGTGAAAAATTTAACAAACTAAATCTTTAGAAAACTCTGACAGTAAAAAATGAACAATACATATTGCCCTGTTTATAAAACGGACTCGAGTGATCCTGCTACCTTGTAAAATTAAACAATGAAACAAACTGAAAACACACTTTCATTTTCAAGTTGGAGCCTTCGTACCAAGTCTGCCTTCATCTGCGACTATCACTGATCCATCTGCTCGATGTAATCATTTCAAATCTCCACTTCCTCTTTAGTGTGTCCATATACCTCCCCTCTCATTCTGCATGTTCTAGATATTTGTTATTTTCTAACCATGAATACATTTTGGGTGTGACTAGAAGATTAGGTGCTACAATTTTAATTCCATCACGGAAATGTTCTTCCTTCTTTTCAATAAGAACAATGCTTTCAGTGACCCATTTGATTTATCACAGTTTATTCAGACTCAGACAATTTTCATTTGGCTGACACAAGTGTGCTGCTGGTCAGCTTGTGTAACAACATCCATTTTTTGCTGATGTTTGTGTCCAAACCATAAATTCTGGGCATTGTTAGTATTCCTCTCAGGTGTTTTTAGTGGCTGTCCTACACACTCAGTTGGAAGAGATCTAAACTTTAATTTGAGTTCATTTTCTTAAACAACTTGGATAATTCTTATTCTGAGGTAAAGAATATTTGGAAAAATACGTATCAATTCTTTAGTCTTGCAGTTTTTTCCAATGAAAAGTCTACCTAAGTCTACAGTATATGCACATTTCAAGCTTCTGCATTCAAAACTATTGTGTTCACCTGTAGCCACACAAATTTCTACGTCCATTTTTGGGCTCTACGAACAAAACGCGCAGTTGGTTTGCTACTCATTGAAAGTTAGACCAGGCCAAAACTTTGACCAATCAGGGGCTCGGACACTATGGATGGTGTCCCTTTTAATTCATGGATGTGCCAACCGTTTAAAAAAGTGATCATGCAGGAAAAAATAATAATTGGGGTTTGGGCCTGGCTGGTATTATATGATACCAAGTCTTAATATATTGTAAAAGAGCTGTGAAAGAACAAAGTCTGGAGCAAGATTTGCAAGATCACACGCATCATATGGCCGGTGTGTTCGTGGCTCAAAGCGCCAGCCAGTCATTGCATTCATTAAAATTTTCATAGACTTGAGTTTATTGTCAGCTCTCTATGAATTAGCATTATTCACACACAAAAATAATTTACATAGGACATGTACACATGTACACAGCTTGTAAAACAGCTTAAAAGTTTTACTTTATTTTAAATTGTTTTTTATTCAGTAGGTATTAATTCCAAAAGATAGTCGCTTCTCCCACTGTCATATATATATATATATATATATAATTATTTTCTATAGAAACAATAACCAAGGAAACTGTAGTTGAGAATCAACACTTAAGTGGGTCAGACCATAGCCAGCTGGATGAAGATTGAGGCAGAATTCAAGGACTTGATACATTTTTCTTCTAATATCTGTAGTTGTGTGAAAAACATTAAATAGCAGTTAACATTTAGAGGCGATATCTATGAATGCTTTAAAAACAAAAGGCTTGTTTTGCATAGACATGGATTGTTCCTTTAATCATATATAGCAGTTTCAGAAATGTGTTAATTTATAAAGACATTTAGTTTGACTGAAATTAATTCAAAGCAAAAATTATTAAATTTTGTTTTAAGGATTTGCGATTAACAGCTTCAGTAATAGCTTTACAGCAGAACATATCTTTTTTTTTCAGGTTAGTTAGTATAAGCAGCATTAAAAGTAGATTTTTATTTATGCTGATACAATAACAAATCATGTCAATGTAAATCTTTTTAATAGCAGTAAATGCAGATTAGGGGTGTAATGAATAATCGATGAATTGATTTATCCAACCAGACTGATCTGTCTGAGGCAGGTTGTTAATTGAAAAGAATTGAACTAAACCATTATAAAATAATTTCAAACTGAAATAAATTGATGATAAGTATTAATGGAAAATACCATTTTGTTTGAGAACAGTAGGTTAACGCTGTTCAAAGCAACTCTTTAGGTTATAAAGTCGCTGTAACATAGTTAATAAAGTGTGACTGAAAGACGTATATTTTTCTTGTGTAATGCACCTTATAGTTCAGGGTACCTTCTATATGTGATTAGTTCATAAATAGACCATTTATTGATTTGCGCCTTACAATCTGATGCACCCTAGAGTTCAGAAAACATGATGCTGCTTTACACCCTCTTTGCTGACTATTGAATGCAACATTTCCATTAAGACTTGATGTTTCAGGGTCATGAAAGTATGATATATTCACATTTTAGAAGATGGAGAAAAAGGTAAGCTTTGGATATAGTCACCTTCAAACCTAAAGAAAAATGTTTTTTGGCATTAATGTCTTCGCCATGTGATCCTCTTTGAAACAGAGGAGAGAAGTGAGAGCATCTCATCAAAGTCAAACTAATCCCACTGGGATTTTTCTTAAAACCTGGCAGAATTCTAGCAATCTTGGACAAACTTGAAGTCTGAATTATTGTCCATTCAAATACATAGAAGAGGAAAAGCATATTCAGCAGAGTAAGCTCAACTCCTATCTTTAATTCATCCAGCTCAGTCAAATCCAGATAAAAGTCACAAGTGCTCCCTGATTTTGGCAAATACTGTCTACACACTTCCTACAATAAATCTACCACACTGCTTGGTCTAAGCAGCAAATACAGTATGAACTCCAGAAGGTAGGTTCACATTTCTAGAAAATAATAATAATGAAAAAAAAACTGCCTGCATAATCATTTAGAATGGCTTAGTGCTTTTTGTGTGCCATAGGCATGCTATTAGGCAAATATCATCAGCTCTTGGTGCCCTCTCCACCAAGCACAGAGCATTGCGGCAGGCAAGGCCACAGGCCAAGCAAATATTGTCCATCTAACAAATTCATTTGAATTATATAATAAATTGTGCATGAGCCAGCCGAGCCGCCTAGCATATAAATTTGACAAGCAGAAAAACAAATCGTGGCCCCTAGAGATAAAATCTGCTGTCACCCCACATCTCACTTTCAGCTTCTTAATGAACATGTTTTCCTTTTCTCTTCATTTTGTAATTGTGAACATAACATTTTTTTTTTCTTTTTTGTCAGTCTACCGCATTAGTCACATTAATAATTGAAAGCATTTTATTGAGAAATAAATAATTGGAGTGGAAAAAATCCCTCTGTTGTATAGACAGAGAGTGCATTATCAGCATACTGTCTTGGAGGATTGAAATTGCCTCATTCTTAGATTCCTGGTGTGGGGTGTGGAGAGATAGAAGCACAACTTCTCTGTCTTTCTCCGCTTCACTGGCTCAAGTTAACGGCTATGGAGACCAGCTCTTTTTGAAATCACCCCAGTGGTCCTGCAAGACTACCGATACTGGGGATTCTCTTGATTTAGGAGACGGGAGACAGAGTGAAGACAGTCAGGCCTCACTGTTCTTCGTAAGCCGTGACCACACGGTCGATAACAATGGGAAGACTGGGCGGTTAAAGGGCTCACGATGTATCGATTTAATAACTTGATGCATTTCAAATGGATCAGCTAATAAGCAAAAGCACTTTCTCTGCACATTGCAGTTTAGGCTATTAAGGACAGACATAAGCGTAATTTTACAAGGTGTTTGCAATGTGTTTTTTGAGTATATTGTAATTATCATTTACTACATCATTTACTTGGTTGATGTAGTGTCCCTGAGTGAATTTAAATGTTGTGCACTTAATATTTGTAAGAAAACATATCAACACACTGACATTTACTTTTAAAAATAATGTCTTGCGAGCACCACTAATATGCATACATGATATATGGAGAGATGATATTGTTGTTAGAATTGTACTATTTTTGGTTTCATTTTAGTTTTGTTTCCTTGGTTTTTTGTCATATTGTGTGTCTTTCACCCTGTTAGTCACACCAGACTTACACTGATAATCATCCACAGTTGTCTTCATTTAGCTAATTGCCCTGAAGTGTCTGGTTTTCAGTTCCTCCCTGTCAGGTCATCTACTATGTCACCCTCCCCTACAGTCTTTGTTTCATGTGTTTTGTTGTGCTTTGAGGTTGTTTATTAAAAGTTTTAGCTTATGCCATCAAGCCTGGTTTATGACAATTTTATTTGTTGATACTTGCTGTACCCCAGTACTTTTAGTTTTTTTGTGTGTTTGTTTCTTGCTGCTTACATTTCTTAGACCAGAAGGATCCATTACATGTTTTTTTTTATTAAAAAAGAAATGTATCCAAAAATAACAATAAGGTGTGTAACAATGGATTTTCTAAACAATTTGATTAATATCATAATGTAAGGTTGCTGATGTGACTCATGGTCAATATTGGTTCATTTTGATTGATCCATTTAACTGATCTAAAATTAATCGCGGACGTCTTTAGTCAAAAATTAAACCAGTGTGACTCAGAGATAAAAACCTGGTAGGGACAGTGCAGGTGAAATTTCCCTTGTTTTTCTGGCAATATAATCAATTGTAAATTAAATATGAGTACAAACAAACAAGTAAACAAAAATTAATGAGGAATTCAATCATGTTTTAGTTTCATAAAGGTCAGCCCACTTTTGCTGATCCACATCAAATTAACACAAATAGAATATTATTAGAAGATTATACCACACACTGTATGGTCACATGTCTTTACAAAAAGAAAAATGTTTCTACACATTGGACTGTAATGATGGTTGATCATTCTTTGCTGTCATTACAATTGTGTTGTCAGACAAATGGATCTGGTTGTATCATAGGAATATAAATTGATTAAACTGAGTTGATAAATTGTTACACCTTAAAATGAGTCATATACAGTGGCTTGCAAAAGTATTTATACCCCTTGAACTTCTCCACAGTTTCTCACATTATGACCACAAACCTAAATATAATTTACTGGAATTTTATGTGAAAGACCAACACAAAGTGGCACACAATTGTGAAGTGGAAAGACAATTATTAAAGAGTTATTTTTATTTATGTATTTATTTTTTTTTACAAATAAAGAAACTGAAAAATGCAGTGTGCTAAAGTATTCTGCCCCCTTTTCTCTAAGTTCATCACCAACATGAATTTCCATCAGTTTTTGAGCTGGTCGTATGTAAATAGAAGCGACTAGCATCAGCCTTAGCAATTTACCTTTAAAGTTTGCTCTGCAGGATGAAACAAAAAAAAATAATCCTTTTTGCCTTTTATTCTGGGGTGTTTTGCTAGAAAGATGAAGAACGTCCTTAACATAATTTATAGTGACTCTTGGTAGCTCCAAAAGACAACGTGTTAAGTCAAATACTCCACTATTTTCATGTAAACAACATAACCGGAAAGGATTGAGTGGTCAAGAGCTGAACGTGGAAGTAGGTCGTGCATGGAGCCCAAACCTTGATGAATGGTGACTTATCAAATGTTGTTTTAATGACTTAATAGAATCTACCTGTGTGTAATGTAATATCAGTATACAAATCCAGCTGTTTTGTGACTGTCTCTGTGGTTTGTCAAGAGAATATTGGGGAGAAAAAGCATCATGAAGTGTAAGGAACACACCAGACAGGTCAGGGGTAAAGTTGTGGAGAAATTTAAAGCAGGGTTAGGCTAGAAAAAGATTTCCCAAGCTTTGAATATCCCACGAACCACTGTTCAGTCCTCATCCGCAAATGGAAAGAGTATGGCACAACTGCAAACCTACCTAGAATTGGTTGTCCACCTAAACTAACAGGCTGAACAAGTAGAGCACTGATCAGAGATGCAGCCAGGAGGCCAACGGTGACTCTGAATGAACTGCAGAGATCTACAGCTCAGGTGGGAGGATCTGTCCATACGACAACGATCAGTCATGCACTGCACACATCTGGACTTTATGAAAGAGTGGCAACAAGAAAGCCTTTGGTAAAAGAAAACTACAAGAAGTTTGCCATAAGCCATGTGAGTGACCAGCAAACGTGTGGAAGAAGGTGCTCTGGTCAGATGAGATCAAAATGGAACTTTTTGGCCTAAATGCAAAGCGCTGTGTGTGGGGGGAATCTAACAGTGCACATCACTCTGAACACACCATACCCACTGTCAAACATGGTGGTGGCAGCATCATGCTCTGGGGCTACTTCTCTTCAGCAGGGAGAGGGAATCTGGTTAGAGTTGATGGGAAGATGGATGGAGTCAAATACAGAGCAGTATTGGAGGAAAACCTGTTGAAGTCTGAACAACACTTGAGACTGGGGCGGAGATTCACCTTCCAACAGGACAACCACCCTAAACATAAACCAAAGCTACAATGGAATGACTTCAATGAAACGTATTCATGTGTTGGAATGGTCCAGTCCAAGTCCAGACCTAAATCCAATCGAGAATCTGTGGCGAGATCTGAAAACTGCTGTTCACAAATGCTCTCCATCTAATCTGACTCAGATTGAATTGTTTTGTAAGGAAGAATGACAAAGATTTCAGTCTCTAGATGAGCAAAGCTGGTAGAGCCATATATTGTATAATTTTCTTTCCACTTCACAATTGTGTGCCACTTTGTGTTGGTCTTTCACATAAAATTCCAGTAAAAATATATTTGTGTTTGTGGTCATAATATGAGAAAAATGTGGAGAAGTTCAAGGAGTATAAATATTTTTACAAGCCACTGTACATCTATGTAAATCTGTGACATATGAATATTTGTTTCTTTTTTTATTCCACACTAAAAAAATGAAATGACTTCAACAAGCATGTTATTGTCATCATAGAAATCGTACAAACATACTTTCACAAAGCAATATTTATTTATTGTTGCTATGCTAATCTTTTGCTTCCTATACATATCACATATAGCAATATATCTATGATTAGGTTTAATACAAATAATGTGCTGACAGTAAGACACTGTAACTTCACTTATTTAGATGCTAGACATAGGATTTTCATTTATGTATTTATTTAATTTTCCAATATGAGCATTGGATATTTTCTGTCAATGCCCATTATTAAGGACTATAAAATGTTTCCTTAACATAAAGGTTACCAGATATCTGGGAATTTAAAAGAGATTTTGCCATATTTTTGGGATTCTTATCGTTAAGTGTTTTTTTTAATTTTTTTTGTTTAATAAACAGTGTCTATTTCCCCCTTTGTTCCAATTTTAATTAACAACAATATGTATTTATTTCATAGTTGATCTCAAAGAAAGTCAACTTATTAACTACTGGACAAAAACTGCATTCTACGAGTTCAGTGCCTCTTTATGACAACTGGAGAGTTACAGGAGAAATTGGTAGTATGGCAGGTTAACCTAAGAATTCAAGGAATAATTTAATAGAAGGCTTTGACAGGTGTCCAGTCAGAAACTTCACTCATCAGTAATTCTGCTGCAGGCACAGTGTTGTCTGAAGGCCCTGACAGAGAGATTTACTGGCAGGCACATCAGGGACTCGGGCCCACACTGTGATGCATTTACCTGCATGTTCCCAATGGTCTCCTTTGACTGTTTAGTTTTGACGTCGATGATTAAAAGCAAAACCCTTGTAACTAATTTTATGAGCTTAATGGTTCATAAAAGCATTTAATTTGCTCTTGAGCTGATGCAACCAAAATTAACTCCATTACATCCTGAACAAAAAAGGCTAAACATAAGTATCTTAAACAAGATTAGAGTGGAAAAATCTTGTCAAAATAAGTTTATTTATTGAAGTTGTTATATTGCAAAATCATTATCCTAATATCATGACTGTTGCAGTTAATGTACCTTGATAGACATTCTGAGCTTTTTACCTCTTTTAGAGCACAAAAACTTTGTGTCTGTTTATTTATTTAAATGTTAAAATGGTCAGCCCTTTTTGACTTCTTCATTAAAGGACATTAAGAAACAAAACAACCAGGAACTAAGTGCATTCATTAAGCATCCACTAAATGGCATGTTACAGGAACAAGGCAGTCCCTTTGCACTTGGGTGGAAAAACTCGAATTTTACAGCAGAATGTAACACAGAAACACTTTGGATCCAAAAGAAAAAGATTTTAAAAACAAAGCTATGAATGCATTTGGGCGACATGAGCCCATCCAAAATGTCCCAGCAGTTGTTAGGTGGGAGGACAACATAACATCTAGGTGTTAGAAGTTAAGCAGCTTCATGTATCATGAACAGATTTCCTTAGTACCTTTCAAAGGATCATGCACTTACAACTCATGGATTACATGACAATAGCCAAAGCCAAATTCTCTCAATTAAAAAGTTTTATGAAAAGCGGTGTCAACGTGGTGTAAAAATAAAGTCTGTTTGAATAACTTTTTAAAAAATAAAATCCTTCACTGGCAACCTGTGTTCAGTAGCTGTGTGTTTTGTACGTAGAGCTAAAAAAATTGTTGTAAAAACTTACGTAGCGACGTGTGAATGTTGTGTTGCGAGGGGAGTGTGTGCGTAACATAAGAACAGCTACCTTTCTCAGTGTCACTGTTTCTTTTCTTTGTCTCTCTTTTAATTAAAAGAAAACTCTTTTTTGCCCCCCACCCCCTGTTTTTATGCCAGTCATAAACCCTCGTTTATGAAACCTAACCCACTCCTAACTCAGAAAGCACTATTTTTCTTCTTAATACTTAATTCATGAACTAAACTGACATATATCCAAAAAAATCATTAAGTCAATTTATCCCTTTCATCACTTTTTACAATCATTTATGGATCTATTCATTTTCTATGCCTGCTTCAGTCTCTAAGGGTCACATTTTGGATTTATCATTGTGGGAGAAGCTTATAATTTTAGCAGATTAGACTTATTTACTGTTTTTTGTAAACTACTTTATAACCCCCCCACACACACACACACACACACACACACACACAAAGCAAAAGCACAATAAATAAACCAAAGTCTTGTCTACTTTTGAAAATGTGTACTTGTTCAGATAAAGGACTTTGTACTTATGTCTCCAAAAAAAATGTTTTTGAAACGTTAGAGTGCTTTTATTATGCACTGTGAGAAACTTTGAAAAAGCATCACTTGTTTTGAAGACTGCAGAGGTAAAAAGGAACCTTCCAGTATGTATTGTCTTTCCTTGACACACCTTTACTTATGTTATTGAACAAATAAAACATTCTTTTTTAGCATGAAGGATTCTGGAATCAATGTAAATCATACATCAAATGTACATCATAGACTGTGAGGGAGACAACACTGCACCAAGTTACAAGATGGTTATGGTACATTGTCGATTTGAAGCAGTAACGTATCTGATCTTTTTATGTTAGAAAAGAAAGTCATACTTAGCATATTTTGCATTTATGTTGCATTTTTGAGGTGCTGTTTAAACTGGGACCACATGGGTGATTTCTATGTATCCCTTTTCCATGTAAGTAGGGGAAATTATTGTACTAAAACAAAGTTGTTCAGGTGAAATTGAAGCTTAGTCCTCATCCATTACTGAGTGACTCATTGCCTTCTAAATGCACTGTGCAGAAAATCATCGCTAAATGGATTTATGTGTCCAGAGAGTGTTAAAGGCCTATAACTTCTGTGACCTTTAAAAGTTTCTCAACTGGAAACATCTATTTAGTCAGGCAGCCGTCAGAGTTAGGCGTTTGTTGAGTTTTATAAACGCAAATCACTAGAACTTTACTTTGGTGAATGAGCTAAAGTTCCTGAAACGGTGTTTAAGACATGTGCAGTGTCATGTCATATATGTACGTGTGCGTGTGTGAATCTTATATATCTGAATGTGCCTCAAGCAAATACTGCGTTTTATGGTCACATGGGGGTATAAATATTCTTTTTTTTTTTTTGGTTTCCCAGCCCTAATGCTCCTGTACACTTCCCTGTATTCCCCCCCCCCCACCCCCCACCCCCCACCCCCCACCCCCACCCCCCACCCCCCATCTATTACACCTGATTTGAATAACTGTGGTTCATTTCAAGGTCTCTGCAGAGCTGATGAGCTGAATCAGGTGTGTTAGATGACAGGGAAAAAGCCTAAAACATGCAGAACAAAGGTACTTGAGGACAAGGGTTGAGAATTACTGCTTTACCATACAGTTGGATAAATTATTTTTAAATGGGGTTGCAAGGATGAGACAGCTGTACGAGTTCCAGCCAACACTAAATTAAAACTTTTTTCCTTTGAGATAAAGGTTTATTCTTTACAGGAAATGCAACAAGTCTACAATAGTTGTTGATTTCTTCACATACTAAATGCAAGAAGTAAAGATCATTTTTAGCTAAAAAGTTGTAAAGAAAACTCTTGTTCAGGACTCTACATAAATTCTACTGGTAGGAAAAAGAGTAAAGTAAAAGGAGAGTAACTTTTCTGTTATGAATCCATATTTGGTTCAGCACTGCCGTCACAAATCACTAACGGTGAGACCTGTGAAGCCAGGACCAGAGGCAACATATGGTAACAGCTCATTGTACATATAAAGTGGAGCGTTTGTAATTGAGGGCTATTTATACCCACTATTTCTAGATTTTTTTCAGCATGGAGTTAAAACAAAAAAAACAAAAATACTTCCCAAATAACCACACATTTTCCCGAAACAACTTAGTCCAATTCCTCCAACTTTGCTGCTACTTTGGCCAAAAGCCCCCACTTTTAACAAGTTCCACTGGTCAAACTGTCCACGCCAATCCAGTTCTCAGGTTACCTAATCAAACATCCCACTAAATTGTAATTTTGACATCACCACTTCCTTGTGATGGTGATGTCCAAATGCCTGATAAACACAAATCACAGCTAAAAACATGTCCAATTGTTTGCTTACATGATGACATTGGAAGTAAACTGTTTTATTCTCTTTGCAACATTGGGTGGAAGTATGAATGAAAGTCAATGATTGATAACAATTTTAAACCTTAAAAAAAAAAATTAAAAAAAAAGCTCAAATATGATCTTATTAATTACAACCAGACAGACCAAAATATGTGTTAATAAAGATATATACATATAAGCACTAATGTACAATCAACAGTTATAATGATGTAAAAATGGTTTTATTAACAGGCAGAGATATAAGTTTTTTTGTCCAGGTGACCAAACTGAAAAAGCCGTGTTCCCTGTGTTGAATCACATATGCAGTTTTAGACTTCTAGAATTTAAGAGGAAAATAGAAATTAGGATTAAATGTGTGCAATATCAAAAAAAAAAAAAAAAAAACATTACAATAGCCACATGAAATAAATATTTTGAACCTGTATTTGGTGGGTTCATTTATTTTCTTTTTATGTAAAATTAACTAGCAAACTAGCAAATTACTGTTTAATAAAGAATTTTAACCAATGCTGTGCATTTCTAGTGGGTTTAAAATTGCATGTCAAGAAACATGGGGAAGAAAACAAATCCCTGTAAAATATATGTCCTCTCACAGCCTCAAGCTGAAAATTACTTTTGAAAAATATTGCAACTTTTGATGCAACTTAAAAAAAAAAAAAACAAAAAAAAAACATTTGCAACTTTAGGCTTTTTGAGCTTGAAACAAACCGAAAAGCATTTTTTTTAAGCATTTCCCTTTCACTGTCAACCTAGCCTAATTGTAAAGATTATGTTTTGCATTGCACTTTAATTCATGGAAGATCAGAGCACTATTGGGAAACAACTTACGTGATTGTTTTAATGTAAGTAAATGAAAACATTACTTTTCTTTTCCTCACCCTCCTGATTTGGGCAGCACTGGAGCCCTCCTGCCAGTCTGGGACCTCCTGCTGCTCATATAGTCAGGCTGGATACTTGCCCTCAAGGCATAGAAGAAGATCCATGATAGTTGCCTTGTTGGATGACACTAACCCAGCACAACAATACTAACTGTGAGTCTACTTTAAAAAATGTTGAAAATAATATGTATAATTACTATGCTACGCCAAGAGGAAAATCAGTTGCAAAATTTGATTCCATCTGTATTTTTTAATTCTTTTATTTTTTTATGTATTAAACTGAGAACATTTGTCCCCTTACCAGATACCCACAATATCATTACTGGGTTTTGAGACACATGGTTTTTACAGTTCATAAAGGAAAATGTATCCTGGTTGTTTTGATTCATTTTCATTTATAGTTTTCTCCTTTTATTTATTTATTTTGCATGTAAAAACTAGTTAAGCACAAATTAAAAGCTCATGTATTTTATATACCTTGAACACTTGACAACAATTTGTTTTCCATATTTTTCTATTTTGTGTCTTCTTTTTTACTCATCACACGCTTTTACACGCAACAGAAAAACAGAAGAACAGAACGTGACACTTTCCAGCTAGCTTTGTTATCCATCAGTCATTGTTAGTGTGTGCCATGGAGAGAAAACCCTTAGAGCATTGAAGGAGTCCAAGCTGGAGTGACAAACAGGGGCTTTTAAGTCTGAGGAAGATACAATGGGGCACTGCTACATTTGTGTGTAATCTGCACATGCCACACAATCACCTGACTTTGCCTGAAGCTAGTCATAATCATTAAAATGACAAACCTGTCTCAATGCATTTGAAGGGGAACTTAATGGGCTGCAAAAGAGTCAACAAAGTTAACTGAGCTGAATGGAACCTGGAATTTGAAATCAAGGTTTACATTCATTCTCTTGCCTGGCATTAAATTGGCATCAACAGTTGAAACATATGTGTTGCAGTAATCCTCTATGGTTATAAAAAACAAACAAAAAAGTTGTGTTTTAGTAAATGTAAAACCCAATTAAAATACATTTATACATATTTTTAGTAGTTCGTCAAGTAAATAATAAAAGGAAAGATAATGTATAGATATTTTCTATAAGGCCACAAATGTTGAAATTTGAACAAGTACTTTGATCTAATGAGACAGTGCCACAGATTTAGTTGATTATTTTTGGGGGTTGGGGTTAGTGAAGGTATATTGTAACTTCAAATCTTTTGAAGCAAATATTACTCAAGGATGAGTTCAGACCTCAACAAATGCTAGTGTTTCTACTTAAAAAAAATAGAATAAGGTTAGAAAAAGTATAAAGTTTGTTTTTGTTTCAATAAGTGATTTATTTTAATTTTGCAGTTTTAGTGAATCTTTTTCTGTATGTATTTTGTCAAAAAGTGCCTAAAAAAGATTATTGAGGGATTATTTATTGATCTAGAGGACTACAGCGCTTTGACAGCTTGAAAAATAACCTAATTGTAAGCAAATCAACCCTAATTCATTTATAAAAACTGGACAGTTTTTGTTCAGGTGGGGAAAAGTGAAATCTCTCTGCACTGTGTAAACACAAGCTCAATCAAATTTAATGTAATGAGTATTTGAAGTGCCCTAAGGTGAGTTTTCTTGTAAAATGACACAATATTGATAAAACAAAGCTAAATTGAATTTGATAACTCAAATAAATCATCCAGCATTATAGCTTGTTATCTACAAAATGAGAGAACCTGATCTAATTCTCATTCATAAAGCGAGGTGGAGAGGTCAGTTGAAAAACAAGCTTTTTTTTTTTTTTTTTTTTTTCAATATTTCAGCAGTCTGATGCATTGTGTTTTTACAAAGGCTGTCTGTCTTTCAACACAAAACACATTTACTATTCCTTTAATCTAATGTTACTGATTATAGTCAACAGCTATAATTTTAACAGATCAGACAGCAAATGTGTCTGCTTTTGCTCCACATTAACTTGTATTGTGTGTGTGTGTGTGTAAAAATAGGTTCTTTCCTTGTTTCAGGTAACAAGCTTGCATGATGGCAGTGGTATATGACCTAAATATAACCATTGTAATAAGTTTTTAAAGTTCCACTCCGACCATCGTTTTATCTATTTTAAAAGTGTCCCCAGTGGTCTTTAATTAGGATTATGTCATTTGTAGTCAAAATAATAATAATAAAACAAACAAAAAAAAAAACTTGTTTTTTTTCTAGGCCATAGTTTTTGCTGAGTAGCAGGAATTCATTAGAAATTTGCCTCTAAGTTGTGGGAGGGACTGAAGTAAGCCCACCCCTACTTTCCAACATCCATCTATTTACACACTCTTCCGCTAGCTTACAGCTCCTCACAACCCCAAACTAACATTAGCGGTGCAGCAAAAATGGCAAGCAATATTGGAGTTATCCAGCCATACAGTTTTGACCCAGATGCAAGCTCAGATGAGGAAAACAAAGACGTACATAGACCTAGTCATCTACAAGAGGATTTGTCAAAATGCAGCGGAGAAGGGAACTTGTAGTCTGATGATTGTAGTTTCTACATAACAACTACACGTTTTTTTTATGGCATTTTTTCCATCCGCTCCTGATTCACAATGATTTCAATATATAAATACTTTGAAATGCAGTTTTATTTGTTTATTTTGAGGTAGGACAAAAGTAGATCAATGAGAAGATTAATCAACAGAATGCTTTTTTGTGAATGCAAATGCTTTGGCGACAGAACCATTGAGAACTCAAGAGACTGGTTGTGGGTGGAGCTTGTTTTCTGGGCATCCATCTTTCTTTTTGCTGGCCATGAACTTGATAGTGAAAGCACATTCTTCCCTCATGAGAGAAATCAAAGTGTCCATGAATTCATCACCTGCTTCAAACTTTGCATCACATTCCTTGCCAGCAGATCCTCTGTGACGCCACTGTTGTTGCACATCAATAACATGTAGTTTTCACTGATGTTAACCACCTGATAGTCTGTCCTCTTGATGGAGGGAACATTCATGTTGTGGGTAGCAGGGCAAATATCTTCATAAGTCTTGATGGTGGAAATATTAATACCAACCAGGTTAACTTTGACATGCCCATGATTGCCCCTCTTGGAGGTGGATGTCTCCACATTTTTTGCAGAGACGGCCCTTCAGCAGCAGGTACCCATTCGAGCATTGCATGGTGCACTGGCACGGCCAACTTTAATGCATCATTTGTGAAGATTTAATCTTAATTTTCTTTATATATGTCCTCCAACATGAGAAAAATATTAAAAGAACATGTTCAAAACACCTAAATAACAATTTTCATTGGAGTGGATCTGTAATACAAATAAGCATTTACAAAAGTTTGGAACTATGATTATCCTAGGAGTAGTATAATGAAACATTATGATTTAATAGTACAATTTACTCCTGGGGACAGTGTAAGAAATGTATAAGGGGGGAAAAAAGCTCAGAATGAAGATGGTTTTCATATTGCTGTCACACCAGATTCTGTCATAATTGTGAAACCTGTGCGAAAGTTAGGTCAAGGCCAAGAAAAGACCAAGAAAATGAGAAAGATGTGCAAGGAAAAAAAAGCGTATCTGCAGCCTTGTCATTATTGTTAAATATACCAAATCACAGCCCCCGAAAGAATGCCAAAGACCGGCTGGAGTGGCAGTGCTTGACTCACCACTCTTATGCCCCTCCATCCCTCCAGAATTCACTTTCATAGCGGGTGTACTAGTGCATAAAGTCTTCCCATGGCTGAGACCTGACAGCTTCAGATGCCAAAAATCCATCTTCCAATGCAATTTAGCACAGAGGGAGCTGGGAAGATGGGGAAATTATACAGGACTTGAGTCAGAGTTTTCAGGTAGCAGTGGAGGCCCAGAGACGCATTTGAAGTGATGACAGGTTGCAAAAATATGACAAGTCAAAAGTTAGGGCCTCTAAAAATAAGATTTCAGTCACTTTCTTGAAACCCCTGTGACAAGAGGTATTAATGTGGTTTTTGTTCAGGAGCGCAGAATAACTGGCCCTCAGACCAATTTACTGCTTTTTTTTTCATCGCTCACCTCATTTAAAGGAAACTGTTGAAATAAAGGTATGCCATCCATTAAACATTGACCGTGGAATGTGATGACAAATAATAACTAGTCTGCATGACACTTTTTGATTCTCTCAGAAGACAGTACAACAGTTTGAGAGCTGACTGGTCAAAACTGTATGGGATTCAAATTGGCGAACATTTACTATAATACTATTTTGTTTTATGAGGGTTGTGTGGAAAAAAAAATAGAATTGCAAAAGCTTTTTGGTATGGTGGAAAGAAAAGGAGCAGAGACATACATGCAACTTGCTGGTTTTATTTACATTAATGTCACAACAAGGAAGGAAGGTTTTTTTCTAGATTGAAAAGTTTTTGACCTGAAGTCACATGGGCTCCTTGTTTCCAAGCAGTCTCTAGCTTTTTTTTGTTTTCAGCTGAGCTTCCTATTTGGGATTTTTTTTTTCTTTTTCATCCTGAGCCCCTATATATATGCTCACCAATTTACAGCAAACCCATTGCCAGTAGTTGCAGTTCCTCAAATGACCACTACATGCTAGTCTCAAAAGGGTCTGATACTAGTGCACGACCGCTACCTACACTTGGAATATGCTTGGTGCAAATCTCGCAAATCTTGCCCCAGACTTTTTCTCTATTCTGACAAATGAAACTGGAGACTTGGACCGAAACTGAATTCTTACCCTACCCGACTGACTTCTCCCTATCCCTCCAGTTGTAGGGGTATTTGAAGGGATAGGGGTGTCCGAAATATTTTTTTTAAGAGTAGAGCAAAGGGACTTTGAGTTTTGTATCCCTACGCCGATAGGGGTCTGGCTGTGCCCTGTAGGAGAGATGCCTTTTATCGCATGGTTGTGCTCTGAAGTACAGTCTACATTTAAATGTACATAATGATTTTTTTGAAAGTTATGAAACTGACGTTAGTATGTATTTTCTTAGCGCTGGCAGCTGCGCGCTAATGTAGATGACCGCTGAATATTGATTAGTTTATCAAGGGGTAGTGCCGGTTACTGCCATTCAAATTCCTGCTTTAAGTAAATACATTAGAACAGAAACAAATATAAACAATATAAGGACTTTTTTTTTTTTACTATCTTCTTTCCAATTGAGCTGCAGTAAATAATTATTCATTTTAACAGCAGATTGCAGAAGACAAATCTGATGCAACTGTTGTTTACACAGCATTGCAATTATTGACATTCAAATCCCAGTGGAAAAAAACGCATGGCATTCTACATAGTACACAAAGATATGTTAGATAGTAAATATTAGAAAATTAGGTTAAAAGGAAAGACAGAGGATGCTGAACTACAGATAAGTTGAATGGTTGAAGCTGACTTGAAAGAATGATGTTAAAAATGAGGGGTAGTGAAAGCAAAATCAACTCTGGACTGCTGTAAAATCTAAGTATGCTAAATCTAAAAAAAACCTTTTTGAAAAAAAAAAAACAGTTCAAAAGAATTACTGAATACAGAACTGACTTAAAAAAGAAATGCAGCGAAGGATGGCTGTAAACAAACAAACTAATAGGACTAATTGAAAGGCAAAATACTAGGGAAGCTAAACAGAGTTAGTGAAGAAATGAGGAAAAAAAAAAAAAAATGAAGTAAAATAAACCGAAGAAAGTGGCAAAAGGAAACACAAAACAGATTCATATGAACCTAAAATTAGCTCGGGGAAAAAAAAACATGTCCATAAATTGCAAATAAATAAATATGACCACACAATTTCACATTTTTGTCACATTTATACCAGATTCTTACTATTAACAAAAAAGCGTTCCAGCATTGTAGGCCTCTCCTGTGCAAAAGCCTGCCTGAGGAGCTAAGGGCCTCAGCCACTGTGGAGGTTTTGAAGAAGTCAAAGCACATCTTTTTAGCTCAACTTTTAAGTAGTTTTTACATTTGCTCATGTTTTAATTGGAATTTTATGTACTATTTATCCTGTGTGTTTTTAGATGGTCCTTTTTTCCCCTTTTTTGTAATTATGAAAATTTCATTTACATTTATGTAAAGAACTTTTAGGTCAACATGTGCTATAAATAAAGTTGGATTTGAATTTAAACGAGCTGACAAATAAAAGAAAAAAAATCTTAATTTCAAATTTTGTGGAAATAAAATGATGTTTTCTTTTTGTTCTTTTAAAATGAGAAAATAGCATTTGTAATTTCCAACTCCATGGCAGTGTGCCTCATACCTTTTAGCTGATTTGAGCCCTAATGAACTCATCCACCCAAGCACAACTCTGTAGTCAATTGAATGTGTGATGGTTTGGTGATTAGCAGTTGCAAAGTGGGTCTTCCTTCAGTTTCTCTTTCACTGAAGCTTAAAAAGAAACATCAAAGAACAAAAAAAAAAAAAAAAAAGAGATTCAAAATCCTTGTTCACTGGTTTTAAGTGGGTCTGAAAGTCTGCAGTTTCCTCATCATCAGGATTTTACCAAATGAATGGTCTGTTGTAAAAAAAGTTGGAAAAATGAAACATTATGCATATTCTTTTTAAATGTATAAAGATGTGATTTTTTTTTTGTAAGATTGTCTATGAAGTCTCGGTTTCACTATGAACAAATTAAAAAAAAAAGAACTTCTCTCAGAAGTTGACCTATAATAAAACAAAAAATGCACAACTAATTGAGATAACTATAAATTAAGCTAATTAAGATAAATTTTATTTTATTTTTTTGTAGAAAACAAAAGTCCAGTGCCTTTGGGAATGGCTTCTTTTAAGCTTCGATACTTGTTCCATAACTGTTTTATCTTTCATCTTTTTTTTTTTTTTTAAATGCTGTTTTACAGTTGTCTTTGCATAAATGTATCAGAATGAAATATGTAGCCGAGCCAGAAACCAAAGCTTTAATTTCCTTAGTTCCAACACTCATCTGTGGTCATGATGATCGACAGAACGATATCCGGAATGCAAGTGCCCAAAATGAGTTTCCTCTGCAGGGTGGCTGGGTGCTCCGTGACCTGGAGAGAGCTTAGTGTAGAGCTGCTCCTCCACATCAAGAAGAGCCAGCTGAGGTGACTCAGGCATATGGTCCAGATGCCTTCTTGGTGCTTCCCTGGGGAGGTGTTCCGAGCATGTCCCACCAGGCAGCTTGTCTGGGTACACCTTGGAATTCCCCCGTGGAAAATGGATGGATGGATGGATGAATATTTAATTAAAGCATCACCATTTCACCAACTCCAAACATGCTTAGCAGACACTGATTTCAGATGGGAATTAAGAACCAATAATCTTTATATTATACAGAGCATCCTATGTATATTGAAAAAAAAAAAAAATGTATGTTAACCAAAGTAAATGTGTATTTGCAATTGTCCAGTCAATGCATGTATATATATATATATATATATATATGTGTGTGTGTGTGTGTGTGTGTATATTTAGCCTATTCTTTCCTGCATCTTAGGGAAATCACAAATAAGAAAACACAACTTTTTTTTTTCTAATAAAAATATGTGTTTATTGTGTGATTCATCTTTGAATAACATTTGAAAAATTTGATTGCACAATGTAATTGCAGTTGGTTCCTATCTGCAGTCTCCTGCATCAGTCTCCTATACAGGAGACTGATGTGATCAGTCGATTAAAAAAGATAATACTTTTGGAGTGATTGGTGGGTATTAGCTTCAGAACCAACAGGGGAGAGAAGGCAGAACTGTTCTAGAACAAAAGGTGGAAGCTGCATTACTATAAAAGTGAAAATCTAGATTTAGCAGGATGGGCTCCATTTCCATTAGAGGGGTGTAGTCATTTGAAGAGCAACAGGGCTCCATATTCCTACCAGAGTATAAAGTTAGTTTTGTAATACTGCATCTATTTTAACCAGAAATGCTTTAGTCACATGCACCCCTATGTGAGGTTGACCCATACAGGTGCTCAAGTTTTGGGCAGTCTGAGCCTGTGGAGGGTTGTAGACAGGAGCAGATGCATCTTAAAGGAAACGCAGGTGTATCTTGCAGTTTCCTTGCGGCTCATGTGGCCACCTACAGTGATATCATGACTCGACTGTTGTGTGTGTGATTTTGTATCATAAAATATTTGTTTGGATAATGCGAGTTCTAGCACTTCTGACGTATGGATGATGCTGTTGTACAGTTCCCTTGCACCACACCTTTGTCATTTGTGAGGTACACTCACTGGCCTCATACTAACAACAACCAAATGCTGCCTGCATGGGTTGTGGGATTTGAGAATGCCCACGCAAATTCTGAGTGTCTAACTTCCTAATTATTATGAGCTGTAAGTGCAACAGGCTTGCAAGGAGCGTGCACTTTTTAATTGAACAGTACTAATGGGTCCCTTTGCACAGTGTGAACGTTTTGGGGAAGTTGCGTCTCACCTATTTGACCTTACACGTGGTTTAAGTGTTCTCTACAACTTGTCGCTGGCAGCATTGCTGTAGAGTGAATTCCTGTGCATGAATACTTTTGCTCTAAGGGCTCACCGAGTACTCTACAATTTAAAAATTTCCTGCGGGCCACCTGCATGCCCCGTAAACATTTGCCCATTTTACACTCACAGACAGCCCTTAAGGGCAGTTGTGACTACAGAATAAAAATGTTTTGAGGTTTTGAATAAAGCAAGAAAAATTTAAAGCTCTGTGAGGAAGATGAATTTCAAAAATATGTAGAATTTTGTCAAAGTTAAGTACAAATTGAAGGAATGCCAGAAGGTTGTTAGATTCCATGAGGGAAGACTATTGTCAGGCATCAGGCAGGTGCTGGGTAGGAAAGTTTCATAACTGCTTGCTGTTGAGTCACTGCACAAAAAGCTGCTTCACACTCTACTAAAAAACATAGCACAAAAAATAATCTTTTATTTCAAAAGCTGCCCAAAAACTCCAAACCTGCAACATAAAGCACAAACTTCACATCCAAGCTCAGTGTGTGCTTTGGTATCATAGTCAGACTGCAATTATTCCTTTCATTATCATTTTTCCAATGTTTGTCACTTCCGTGTTTTGAAAAGGACGCCATCCATATGCCACTAACAAATCCGGCTCCCCGATTGAGTTCAGCTATTTAGCATTCAAGTAGTCGAAAGTTTAAGTGGTTCAATGTTTAGTGCGTGTTCAGTGAACACCCAGTTTTTACATAGAGCCTGAAATCGCATAGCGATCCATGGATGTGAGAGAAGCCTTAAACATGGGTTTAGGGGCATTTATATTCACTTTTCATTAAAGGCGGTCCCTCGAATGGCAGTTGAGATCAGTGTTATGTAGCCTTACAGGTGCCCCAGATCACAATGGCTTAAGTAGTTTCTATGAACCTTGAAGAACTAATTTTACTCCATCCCTTCAAACACCTTCACTGGGAACCTGCAGTTGCTAGAATCAAAATTCAAATCAATAAACCTGCAGATTAGTCGTCCCTTTTCTCCAACCTTTTTGACAGTCCCATCCTGACTCCGATTAACACTTTAACACTACAAACAGGACTTGTTGCTCAACATTTAAGCACATGAAAACTTTTATTTCTCATAGCACTTTTTTTCTTTCAGGTCTGGTACTTGAGTTCAACCTCTCTAGTGCCTGATATTGATTTCAGTGTCTTCAACACTGCCTTCCTTGCACTTAATACCATCCCTTACAAGTAAGTCACTTTAAATGAAAGCTTATGCGAAATATCTTCATGTAAATGTAAAATGTACAGCTTTTACAGTCTGTTATTTGAGTTCAAAGAAGTTTTTTCTGGGTGACAGAAGTAATCATCATCATCATCATATAGTGTGTTTTCAGTAGAGAAAGGTTATCTCTGGAGGCTCATTCGACTCATTGGAGGCAAGGGCAGCCTGCAAACAAAAATTCTTAAAACATCCACTCACAAAGCAGCTAAACACCAGGACACAAATGGATTTGACATATCTATCAGTGATTTGACCTTGTTGCACATAAATCACTCACTTCCGCTGAAAATGATTTACACTTCGTTGGCATTAAGATGCCTTTCAATGGCTGTTCATTTTTACGTGAAAACGCACATTTTACCTTTCAGCGCAGCAAGCCAAATATATGTAAAGTGCTTGTGTCCCTCAGAGCACCACATGACCCAACTGTCAGATGCCAAACTGCTGTTGCTTTGATTGACAGTCTTGTGTTAAACTGCCTGTTTGAACTCATTAGCAATTTAAGGTCTGCTCTATGGAGAACCGCCAGTCACTGTGTGTTAATGTTGAACCCATGATTCTTTCAATGTGTCACTCGATACAAAACCAATGGCAAAATTCAAAACCTAAAAAAACATATAAAAAAAAAAAGATTATTGTCGATTAAAGACCCACTCATTGAAAATTGTGTTTTTGGTGTTTTTAACATATTATTTTGGCAGTTTTCTCATTATGGAGGATATAGATTAGAATAATTACACTTTAAATTGTCATTGTTTTTGTTTCAAACTGTTGTGAACCAGAAGCAGAGAAAAAAAGCCATTGGAAAAAAACTTGCAGTTGTGACGTAGTTTGGGATTGTGAGGGGCAGTAAGCTAGAAAGATGTCAAAAAGCAGGGGTGGTTTCTGCAGAAGCAAGTCTAGGACTACTTAAAATAGATCAAAAGCTGATTGGAGTGGCACTTTAAAAATGTGGTCAATCATGTTTAAAGAACACATTGTATTGTTATGGACATCCCTTTTTTATGTGTTGCATTCATCCATGATGCACGTGTGCAACAAGAAATCCTATGAGTCAGAGCTCCTGTTCTTACTTCACAACAGCTTTAATTTCAGTCTCAATCATTGCACATTGCTCAGAGTTCACCATCAGTCATGTCCACCCACTGGTATTGTCACTTCTGTCACATCAAGCAATCATACTGAACTTTAAGGTTCAAAAAACCTCTATAGCTTTCCAGCTAAAACAGAACACAGCCTTATATGATGTATATGTATTTGTTTGCAGCAGCTTCTGAAATAAAAGTAGTTCACAGGTAGAAAAAAAATGAATCTGTATGAAATCTTGCTCTGATCTGTAGACAGTAAAAGATTGATACATCATTGCTAACGTCATTTGTTTTCTTTTCAAATATGATGTGACTGTCACTCTACTGCATTTTTTTTCTTTTTTTTAAGTGATTGACATGTATTGTTATCCCTCTTAGTGGTTTTCTAAAGAACGCTAGTGGCAGTCTCAATGCACTCTTCATTTTTAACAAAAAAGGACAGCACGTTGCTGGAAGCTGTCGCCTTCTTGGGTTCCGTTTGACAATGATGCATTTCTATGCCAGGAGAATGTGCTTACTCAATGTCCAACCTTCATACGGCAGCCTGTCCTTCTTCAGTTTGATAAGGACATTTTGTTAGCTTGTGTTTATTTGGGTTGCACGAAATATAAAATGTTTGCCTTTAAGAATACACAAATAAATAAATAAATGCACTGATAGGCTACTGAGACGTGCTGAATGATAGGAGCTTTAAACTAACGACTTTGATGGAGCTATGTCCACATTTGCAGTGCAGGGCTAATTTTTGCATGCTACTGCTATGCATACATGCTAATGAAAATAATAAATGCTATTTTCATTGATGAATTGATTGGTTGATTGATTGATTGATATAATTTTATTTTCAAACAAAAACTAAAATATTTAAACAGAAAAAAAAAGAAATAATTAATGAATATTGTTATATTTTATGCAATAATTTGTATACATTCAACATAGATTATTATTCACATAAAAAAAAAGAAAAAAAAAAAAACAACAATTAACAGGCCTCTACCACTGCATTGCTTGCAATTTAGTGACACTTGTGTTAAACTTGAGAAGTTTTTTTGGAGCAACAAAAAAAAGGGTTTTTCATAATCCCTCCTGAAACTTATATTGTAGGTATAATAAATGTACTTTAAGGGTGTTTGTTCATCTTATTGTGAAAGCGTTAGAAACTGCATCTGCTAATGACACTGACAAACCCAATATATGTTTCTTTTTTTTACAAATGACACACTATTGATTGACATTTAGGGAATCACCTCTACCAAGCTAATTCTTTTTGTTGTTCTTTATTGAAATTCACACATCTTAGACCGATTAAATAGCTTAGTAAAGTGTAACATATAAAAATGGTTCCTCTAAAAGCTGAAAAGTGTAATTTGACATATTGAGATAAATACCAAGGTGTGAGTTACAAAACAAACTCTTATTTAATTACTGTGAGCTAAAAATATAAACTTCAAATCAAACTATGGCCTCAGTGAAAGAGTTTTAAGTGTGTCTACCAATAGTTGAACAATGGCTGTGAGTAAAAAGAGAATGTTAATCTTTTTTTTTATTCAAAAGTGAATGAGATTTTCCAGATAAATCATGTTATCTTGTAAACCACCACATTATAGTTCATTTTTACATGATTTAGGTCTAAAAAATAGGTGAACTTAAGGTACCACATCTGCAGCTGCATCACAAAACCCCTTGGTACTGTGTGTGTTTACCTGCAGAATATGTCCAGTCTGGTACCCAACGACATGTACAGATCTGAAAAGGCTAAAGGCTTCCATAAGAACACCTGAAGATGTGAAGAAAATATGTCAGAGCATTAGCTGCTGAGCACAGACTTTTACCTTAAGCTGCTGTTTGTCAAATGTTTCGTTTCATGGTCAAAAAGTCAAGTTTCTGAAAATCAGAGGCTGCAGTTCTTTTAGAAATATGGATGGAACAATTTTCCAACCACTAAAAAAAAGGTTTCAATCTTTTTTTTTTTTTTTGTCTGTTTGCTATCCATATTTTTCTGGCTTTTCTTGACCAGCATTAATTTGATCTGCATGGTACATTCAGTCTGACCTATAGTGAAACAAAAGTTCCACTTCACATCTCCTATTAATGTAGGACTGTGTACAAATCGGACAATTCTCTGAGCTTATATTAAACGTGTATATTAAAAGTATCACATGTTTTTAGTGCTCTTATCACTTGAGAGCCTGAATAAATGACAATCTAAGACATAAAACTAAGATAAGCTGCTGCATATCTAATTAGATGGGAAGATTTGAGTTTCTAAGTGATGTCAGCCTTCTTGAGCTGGATCCATAATATTTGTTCTTCAGAGTGTTTGCTTACATCTCTACTCTTTATTTGACAAAGATTCTCATCCATCTATTCCATTTTGATACCAGTGTCTTCCAAATTAAGGTTACAGAGGGTTGCTGGAGCCAGTCCCGCTCATCTTTAGTGCAAACACAGGCTGCATTAAAGACAGGTCACGAGTCCATCACAAGGTATTAATTGGAGAAGATTTTGTTTTATAAGGTTGAACACCACCTCAAATAACCAAAAGGCATCATTTGGATATCTTGGATTGAAATATTCATGGCTTGAAAGCTGTGTAGTTCTGAAAAATATTCATGCTATATTAGCTAATGAGTTTTTTTTTTTTTTCTCTCATTGACTCTTGTGCTAAATTTAATTAAAAATGCACCAATCATTATTTCAACAATCTTTCCCAATAACTTATGGAGTTGTCCAACTGAACTTTTAGCCTAGATGAAAATCGTGCATTGAATGCAAGTTCAGTGAATGATGCAAGTCAATGCAAGTCAATATTTTTAGGGGGGATTTCACTGAAATTACAATGAATGTCTTACGTGGTCAAGAGACTGAAAAAAAAATAAATAAATCGTAAGCTTTCTGTGGCTGTGTTAATGACAGATTCCACACTTTACAGTTTGGAGATGGAAAAATATTCTTCTTCCAGACTGACATGGAATACCACGCAGGTCATATCTGTCTTTTGATCCAGCAGGCGTGAATAATCACAAGCCATGGAAAAAGAAAAAGAAAAAAAAACTAGGCTTGCATATAGCCAGTACCATTAATAAATGATAACTCTGAACCAATTAAAAAGCCCTGGAAAGGAGGGTTTCTTAGAGTGTCCTCACAGAATTTTTTTTTTTCTTTTTTTTTTTTAAAGGCATGAAGGCCTGTAAATAATAAAGCCTTGGGCAATCCCGCCCTCAGTACCCAGGAGATGCAGGCTGTATCAACAGCGTGGCACTGTGCTGTCACCACATATCACTCCTGAGCCTTCTCACAGCCCTCAGCCGTGTGAAAACACCACAGCCCTTATCTTTTCCCTCCTTACCACTGCACCATGTTAGCTGTTGAGCATACGGACTGGAGCCAGCCGCACACATTTCCATTTTCTCTATATTTTCACCCAACACCATGTTTGCCTGCTTTTTTTCATCTCTCTTCCTTGAGCGTTTGAGGCTCTTAAAATGAATTTAGTGGTCATTAATCGCATATATTTCATTATAATAAGAATTTGGTAGTGGCTGATTTTTTTCTCATATTTATACATACACTTAAGAAAAACAACGTTCATTATTTTGTGTATTTGATTTTTGTTTCCCAAAGAAACATATTATCTATTTGTCATTTAAATTAAGTAAATAATCAACCTCCTCCCACACCCAGCTCATGACATGCTCACATTTTATCGCCCATTTCAGTACCGTGGAGCCCCTTAAACGAAGGAAAAGCTTGTAGTAGAGGGAAGAGGTATGCCTTCTTTCATGTGGTCACACTTGTTGGCAGTTGATGATGAAACCATGATGCTGTACCCCCTCGTCCTGTTCAGTGTCATGTGGCTCTGTGGCAGCCAATCATAGTCCCCCAAAGCAATGTGCACCCTGAACAGATCAATCGTCCGAGCCACATAACAACACAACCCATTTTTATTTTGCATTATAAACCAGAAATCTAAGAGTTACACACAATGTGTCAATGCCAATCACAGGAGCATAGCTGTGTGTTGTATCTTACTGGAAACCACCCACAAAAATGACTTGAGACATTTGCTAAGATTCTAAGTTTTCTCATGCGTTCCCAATCCTCCTATCAAACTCTCGTATTTTTTGGTCTATAAGTCTCCCACCGTATAAATGCGAGATGCCAAGAAATACACAATAAGGAAGAAATCATACATCATATACTGGAGTATAAGTCACACTTTTGAGAGAAAGTTATAAACGGGGTGACGAACAGAAATGTTATCTTGAAAGACAAACCATAACAATGGAATAAATGACAATAATGGACTGAATATATGCACGCTTCATTACTGTAACATGCTGATGGTTATTTATCTTTAGAAAACATATGAGGAATCTAGTATATTAGAGCAGCACATGAACAATTATTCATATAAATCTAGAATAAAACATATGCAATTAACTCTTTATATCACTTTAAATCACTTAATCATTTGACATCTATGTCCCCTGTGTCACTTTGGAACAATTCTGCCAATGCTGCTTTCACAATGAACTCAAAAATGTGTGTTCAAGGGAATCTTTTCATTGACAAGTCCATGTAAATGCTCATATATGCCCATTTTGGGTTTTCACATTCATGCATCGCTTCAATCATTTTTTAAGTCTGTTTTTGCCCTTTACACTCAAAACGCAAGGGCATTGAACGTGTGTTGAAAGTTCCGAAGTGACATATGGGTTGCGCCTTTTCCAATTCACGGAAGGGGTAACCATTTCAAAATTGATCATGGAGGAAGAATTCAAAAATTCACTTTGTGCGCGGCCTGAATTATATGACACCAAATATTTCCAATATCGGATGTCATATACGGAGATAAGAAAGAAAAAGCCTGGAGTAGGATCTTCACCGCTTCGACATTTTCTTCCAACTGTGAGCACATGCGCTAGTATCGGGCAGCAACAGTTCAGTGTGAACACCATATGCTAAGGATGTTCAAAAATGCCATTTTCACGTGTTCTTGTATGAGCATGTGCCTGGTGTTTATTATTATAAGATGCTGAGTGACGCTTCTTCTTCTGCACTGCTGTCAATAGCAAATACTAAAACACACACCCACAGTTCCCTCTAGTGGTTGCAACTATTCATTCTTAAAAAATCTCATAGAAGTTGCACCTGAGTCTACTGTAAGTCACACCTCCAGCCAAACTATGCAAAAACACACAGTTTAGACTCAGAATAATACAGTCTTATAGAATCTTAAAAATGTTAAGACTCATTGGACAAGAAAATGGTCCTAAAAAAATCTTCAGCCTGTCTCAAGTCATTCTAAACTTTCTTTCACATGCAATCTCCAACAGCATTGTTGGGGATTGTGACAGATAAAACCTGTGACTGATGAAATATGAGAATAAGACCACACCACTCTTTGCAGGTAAATAATACATGACCTTTGAGTGATTTATGGGCATTGCGAATGCCAAGACCAACTCACGCCAGCATTTTGCATTTTCGTGGAGCAACATGTTCAATATCAACTCAGAGAGATTCAACGTAAAACTGTAGCTTTGTCTTTTTTTTTTTCTAATTCTGTGTGAGGTCTCAGGACTTGATGGGAGACAGTGTTCCCTTCGTTTATTGCAGGAGTTAAGTTTAAAAATAATCGACAAATTAAAAATATAGATGTTTTAAGGTAGGAAAACTCCTCACTACACATTTAATACACATTTCACAGACAGGCATGAGCATTTTCACACTTTTTTTCTCTTGTTTAAACTATCAAAGTTCAAATATTCATTGAAAAATAAGTACAGTATTATAGAATAAAAACAAAAATCATCTTGTGATCAAAAATGTATATAACGTGGCAAACTGAACGTCTTCTGTGCAGGAGACACAGCACAGGGGAGATTGAGTGACAAGGTCAACAGCCAATCAGGATCCAGAACACAATGCACAATTAAAAAAATAAACAAATAAAAATAACATAAAAAAGAGCAAAACTGCATAGTTAAAAGAGAAAGACTGTGAAATGTGAATCATATTATTGTGATGGAACATTGTTTAAAGTTCAGCTGTAATTCCTGAAAATACAATGCACAGCAGGTTCTACTAGCAATCTAGTTGAAAGCAAATCTTGACTCGATGACAATTTTTGTGCCCAGACGAGGCTCAGACTTTAGATGAAAGTTCCTGTGACTTGCCATCATTAGTTTGCCAGAACAAGCTAACAGCGCTGAGCTTTTTGCCCGAGGCCCGATGATGCCCTGAAAAACGAGCTATACGCTGGGTTTCTATGACCCTCTTCCATGGAGCTGTGAACATTTAAGAACAATAGGAATGGACAAAGGAACAACAATGATCGTAATTAGGAAAGGGACACATTATGTCTGACACCAGTTCAGCCACCAGTCTGCCAGAATGCTCTCCAGGAACTTACAACCACATAATGACCTCCACTTAATTATACATGTCAGTCTGACTTTAGGCTAGGTTAGCCACAACTAAAGTATGTGACAGAAGATGCATAAAAAAGCAGGGCTCAAACTGATTAGATATGAGCTGTGTAGTTTACAAAAGGATTTCTGAATGCATTCAATGTTAAACACTCTAACTTAATGTAGTTAATCAAACACAACATTTCTAATGCAGCAAAACATAGAACTGAATAGCAAGTGAGGACTAGAAGTTATAAATGTTTACATTTACTGTTGATGTTTAAAGCAACTGGTGAGTAAAATTCAACCTTAAATGTTGAAGAGCTTTGAATACCAGTTTGTCTTTTCAAACCCATTTGCAATGTCCATGTATGCATTATTTTTCTCAGTGACTTTTCTTTCAGATGCTTTTTCTATTTGCTACATTGTGATGATTACTTAAAGTCAGGGTCATAACAGCTCAAATTCTCTGCTTCTTTAGAGTACCATCACAAGCTGTTTTAAATGCGTGCAAACACTTAAACTTTTTAGACCAAAAGATATAGATTCCTATAAAATATAAAATATTTATAAAATAAAAAATATAAAAAGGATTAAAAAAAGTAATTAATTCTTATTCAAACAATATGGAGTTTAAACATGTAGTATGGTCTTTGTTGATGAACACAATGATTGTGACTTGTTACAGGTAATTCAGAGCTAGTCATTACTGTAATTCATACTGTTAAGATAATGCATAGGAAACAACATATTCAGATGACTGGCATGTGAATGGAGTTTGCCATAACACACAAAATGTTTTTACTGACTCTTCTTGAAACCTTTTTAACATCGGATGTAAACTACTTCCGTCTTCTTTTGTAATGACAACCTATCACATAAAAGAGAAATGTGGAATATTTGGATACAGGGAAACAGCTCATGCTAACATTCCTCTTATTAAAGTTAATGGATTAATAACAACGTGACAACTCCACACAAATATTGAGTGAAACAATTGAGAATAACTTCATCAGAGAGGTGGGACTACATCTACTTTCTTGTCCCAAGTTTGATGCAAACCAAGAAGTAACAAATGTAGCAGTTTGGTCAAAAGACCACTGCAGACTACAATTTCCAAACAATTTCCCATTGACTTTTATTTAAGAGAAATAATAACATTTTACCTCGCAAAAAGATATTTCCGGTCTGATTTCAAAGATCTTTTCAATGAATGTTGCTTTAGGGTATTTTAATTTATACATCAATCATTTTGGTTTCTTCTGAGCTCAAATTTGAGCAGGTTGAGGGACTTGCCATTTTCATTGGCATTTACCTCGTTTAAATAGATCTTCAGTTTTAATGTGAACGTTCTCCTCAATTCATTCTTCATCAAAATAAAATTGTTTAAAATTACTGCAAAAATTGTATCTCTACAATGTTTCTTTCACTACTATGTAGTTTTAAACAGCAGAATAAAAGTTGTTTTAGATTACAGGGTCCCACCCTACAGCAGGGTTCACTTTTCACAGTCTAGCTGTTTTGCTGATTTTTGTTTTGTGCAACTTTGCTTGCTTTTTTTGTCCACTGCACATTGTTTTCTCGCCATGTCTCCTACATATAATAAGTTTTGTTTGTCAAATGTGCATACCTCATTGATTGCATCCAGATCCTTGGTTTCATTCCATAATACTGGACTTGTTATTCTACAAAGGTTTGAACTTTGAAAGTTCAAACAAAAAGGAAAAATGTGAAAACAGCTTGTTGTCTAAGAAAACTGTTTGTATTGAAGTGTACAGCCTTAAAACATTTATGATAATTGTAAAAAAAATAAAGATTCCTCTTTGTGGATTTTACCTAATGTGTGTGTGTGTGTGTTTTAACATAACTCCCACAATACATGAATGACCACTAACCTAAAACACTTTCTCCTATTTTTTTTTTCTTTCCACCAGAAGTGAATTCAGGTACAAAGAAGCATGTGAGCGCTTTGTATTTATTGATGAAACAGTCATCAAGCTGCACTTCATTAGACGCTTCCTGATGTTTCTGTGTTAATTATTGGCTGTGCAAAAGCTAACATGATAGGATCTTTAATCACCACAGACTGAGGCCTGTTTCCAAAGGACACCTTGCTGACACGCTGAGCCAGGAATGTGTCTGCAAAGCAGATTCACAGATCTCCGAGTACACGTGTCACATCACCTTGATATTTAACAAAAGAATGTACCAATTACAGGAAGGCTATCAACGAAGACCTGCCAGCAGGTGATTTCTAAGGATGTGAGGATTTCAGCTGCAGCTCAGCCATCATTGCTACCGTCAGTCAAAAACATACTTACCTCTCCACACTGTATAGGTGCAGGGAGACCACCAGCCGCAGCATTATTCCCACAGCAAATATTCAAAGGCAAGTAAATTGGACTCAGCTCAACGGAGCAAGGAGGGCACTCAGAAAACCTCTTGACTGCTTTGGTAGGCACATGTGCGCGGTGTATTTTCTACTCGCACAGAAATAATCTCCTTTTGAGCATCAAATCTTTTACCAAAGACCAGACATACAGCGTAAGGCAAGATCAGATTGAGGAGTTTTCCACTGATAATCACCCCGCGAAAGATACAAGCACCAGAAAAAAGTGGGTTTCTTTTTTTTTTTTACCTTCATAGATATGCGATGTGACAGTTGACCTTGTAGATAACATGAAGTGGACAAGAACCGAAGCAAACAATATTTTCATATCAGGAAGAAAAACATATTTTGAATTCAACATGAACTATTGTGAACAATCTAAATCAGGTCTTTCTACAAACATTTTGTTTTGGGTATAACTTATTGATTTAATCTGTAAATCACGATCAGGGGCCCTAATTTAGATGATGGACTGCAAAGCTTCAATTTAATGGGATTAGAGATTGCTGTGCTTAAGAAGTTCATTGTCATTTTTGGGGCAGATTCCTTTCATTCTTACGTCACATCCAGTTTTCATCCAACAAAATGAGAAAGCAACATGGCACCGACCTTCTACCTTCTATCAGAAGTGACCTCATCTCCAGTTCATATAACCTGAATGATTTGGTTTATATTGTGCATCCCACTAGCTTCCTTGCTCTTCCCAGGAAAGCAGCTGTGGGTTACAGGAGATATTTTGTAGCTAGTTTTCTACCTGTCTTGATTCATCATTATAGTGCCAGTAGATTATAGCAGTAGCTGTGTTATGTCACAGTCATCAAAGTGCAGGTGGAACCACATAAGGACCTTTTGCCTTTTCCCAGGTCTCTAAAGTAAAAAGCATTGCTCTCGCTGACACATGTACTCTATCTTAAGACGCAATGCCTTTGAGGATGAATCTGTGTGACATTGAACCTGGGTCACTTGGTCCCATGAAAGCATGGTGAGTCCGCCAAATAAGTGTACTATAAGGTAAAACTATCATTACTTTGCTAATAATTAGAACATTCTTGAATCTTTGAATGTTTTCAGGGTACACATATCAATAGAAACAAGGACGCATTTTTAATTGTATTACAATACCTGAAAGTCCTGTCAGCATTCATTACATGTGCTTTGTGTGGCAACAAACTAAAATCGATATGAATCTTTAACATTTATGCCTTAATCAACAACTAGGATTACACCCTAATTGTTAATTCATGTTTCCAAATAAACTGTCTTGTGTAAGGCATAAAATAGGTTACCATCCATGCATTATCTATATAGAACTGTATATTATGAAATGAAGAACATAACTAAAAACAAATTAGGAAAACACATTTTGAAAACCAAAACCGTGGGACAACGGTACAAAATTTCAGTTTAATATAATTACTAATTAACTGATAATCAACCAATTATCACATGCCAAATGTAACATTGATAATTATTTCTGGATTAATAAAGTTTAAATTCATTCATAAATTGAGTTTATATTACAAGTGAGTTTATGCTATGACAATATATGCTCAAAATATTTAGAAGTACCAGTAGATAATTGTAGTATTGAAAGTGGGACGTACTTTGGCTGTATTGCTCTGGGTGCAATGATTATTTTGGGTCATGGATTTGAGGCAGGACAGTCATGTTGAAATTGTTCAGCCCAAAATGCAAAAAAGAAGTCCTTTTTTAAGTTGGCCAAAACTATTTGCTAAATGTTGTGGAATTTTTTTCCAGTCGTGTTTGCCTGTTTGTCTTTTAATAACTTAAGATAAAACTGACTTTATCTTTTTTTTTACTACTTTTTTTTTGCTACTTTTAGATGGAAGCAAACTTCCAAACAAACATAACTTTTTTTGAGCTTGGGGCTTTACTGTTATTCATGTCATCACTGAATATCTTCACCTGAATATGCTAATATATTACCATCGTAAAGATAGTAATGCAACACTTAACAATAGTTAGGTGTTATTATTGGTGCAAAACCTCTTTGTGACAGAATCCGCTGATTTCAGCTGACAGATCTGGTTGCATAGATACTTCACTACTGTAATATGTGCACGAGGCAGTTTTTTTCCGCTCCAGAATCGGCTGGAATTACATTATGTACATGGTTGAAGAGTTATGGTAGTTGACTGCCAACACAAGAGCACTGTAGAAATGATTGAAATGTTTTTCTGTTAACATTTTCCATATTATCTGTGTTGTGCTATCTGAGATATGATAGTGATGTAACAGTGCAACACAGCCAATAATATCTGGCAGGAGTTATCACAGTTGGGGTTGATGAGGCACATGATTATCAGAAGCGAAAACACTCCTAATTACTGTTTATAGGATGGTGAAAAGTACAGAAACAATAATTCCTGCAGCTAAACCACAGTAGCAACAGCAAGATAAAGCTAAAAAAGAAAATAGGTTCTAGTGTAAACATTTATTGCATAACTTTACTTACTAATGTCAATGTCTGAGTTATAATAAATGAGAAACTAAAGATGGAACAGACAAACATATTTAATAATTTATATCATATCAATCTGCTTTTTGAATGATTATATGATACCTAATGATACCTAATGATACCGAAGCACACAAACGTAAACCACACACTTATATGTACTGGAATTTATTAGACAAAAAAAATGAAACTAATTAGTTAAAAATTCGACTACCCATCATTGCTGCCTTTTCAGTTTGTCTGCTTGGTCACATGAGTGCCATAGATTCAGAGGGGATAATAATTTCCCTCCATTTTAATGGCAATATATATATATATCACATAACACATTTGAATCACATCAGCTTGATAAAAATGGGAGATTTCTGTCTCTGTGGTCCTGCTTAACTAGGCTCATCACTTTGGGGTGACATTGCTGCTCTTGGCATGCCGGCAGAGGTGAGGTATTCTTGGGGTCTGGGCTGGTGTCTCCCTTGGATAGAGTTGGAAGGAGCACTATGGGTTTCTTACTAGCAGTACTTACTAGCAGCAGTATAGCAAGGCAGGGCCTTTTTCTTGCATGGGGCTGTCCTCTTGAGTTTCTGTGCGGTGTCCTTTTGTCCTGCAAGGGGTGGAGTGGGTCTGTTTGTGCCATCTAGGATGAGTGATCGTTGTTGGGATAGTCTGTGGTTTTCGGATGGGTGAGGTTCCTACTGAGACAGATCTGGCTCGCCTCACATTAACTAAGCCCAAAACACACACTGAGAGCGTGGTGTTGGGAGCAGGGCAGGGGTATCAACCCTTGTTATGCTGCTGATATTAACACCTAGGCGTGGTTTTGGGGGACAGGAGTGTTCTAAAACTGGTGTTAGTTTGTAACCTGTTTTTCAGGGCATCTGGGGTTTTGTGCAGGTTGTAGACCTGGGGGGGGGTTGGGCTACATGTCAGTGGTACATGACTCTCTTGACTTTTTTTCCCCCCCTTTACATTTCCAGAGAATTGGCATGATCTGCTAAGGTTGTCATGCGGCACACCTTATTCGTGGCCCTAAACGGCCTCTGGAGTAGTAGAGGAGAATATTAAGAACTCTTGGGTGGTAGCTGTTGAAGCTTTCAGGGACGTGAGGCTTGGTTCAGGATCTCAGACTTAGAATTCTACCCCTCTGCTTTTACATATTGATTATGTCAAGGATAACCCAAACCCAGCAAAACCAAGTTTGAGGCAGAAACTAATTAATAAAACAAAAAATTTTGACGACTAGACCCTGAACCAAAGGAGCCACAAACAGATCGCCTGACTAAGACGAACTGAAAACCATGAACTTTAATAGACTGAGGGCTAATTACCTAAAGAGGAAACAGCTGTGGATGATTAACAAATGAAATCAGGTGAGACTGTGACTAAGAAAAAAAAATAAACAACAAAAAAAAAGATTTAAAAAAAAAAAAAAGAGTATAAATCCTTATAGATCGGCCTTTGTATATTGGAAATCTGTTTACAAGTCACAAAAACACAATACAACTTTTTTTTTTTTTTTTCTTTGTGGTTTGTCATTCAACTAGCATCGCCAGCACACATCAAGCCTTTGAGGGATGACAATTGCCCCTTACTGTAACAGATGTTGTCGTAGGTCCCTGATGGGGCTGACCAGGCTGATAGCTGGAAATCAGTCAATTCTTATAAATAGCACAGCTAAAACTGTATTCCTTCCTCTGCTGGACCTACACAACACCAGCATACTATGACTAAAATTGCTTGTGTGCAAACCCACAAGGATTTAAAGAAAGAAAAAAAAAAAATCACCAATAAATAAAATGTAGATTTTTTTTTGTTTTGTTTTTAAATTAGGCTAATTTAAACATAGCAAAAAATGTTGCTAAAACTTAAATGTTGTCAAATATTTTCACACCTGAGCTACATTCACTCAAGAAGAGTCTGTTAGTTAGATGCAACAAAAGGCACAAACAATTAACTCCATTATTCTGGAATGAAATGGAACAATGATTCTTTAAGTCCTCGTTTCTTTGGTTACAAAGCAAGCTGTGCACTGGGTGCCTTGTGGTTTCGCTTGTTGTTTGCAGGTGGTTTGATCCTTATGTGGGTTCTATCAGAGCTGCTACTTAAAGCACAAGAGCCAACCTGCCAGATGGGAAAAGCTCTCCACAATTATGTAGCTCATTAGCTGCAGGAAGACAGATAACCCTCTGATACCGTGATAGATAGCCAGGATGCCGAATGTTACCCCATGAAAGACATTATGGACTGTGGACGTGGACCATCAAGCAACAGCATAGAGGAGTTACTGTCTATAACAAACAAAAGTCAAATTTAGTTTGGCTTTTTAAAAACAATGTTCTCTACATATCTGTACTTTTTATTGTACTGCTACCTTTTTGATGTTAAGGATTTTTCATTCCTTTAAAGGTTGTTAAATTTAGATGCAACTGTGAACAAAAGCAGCATTTGCATTTTTTTTTCAAAATTTGTTGTAGTTTGGACTTTCATTGAAGTAAAAGAATCAAGAACTATTTATGTGATGATGGTTCAGCAATCAAAATCAGTAAGTTGATGGTTGGATCCTCAGTGCAGGTACAGACATTTTTTTTCCTAGTCTTTTGGACATGCTAATATACCACCTAATTACTGTATGTGCTCCAGAGTAAAATTTTTGGTTAACTATTACGTCAGATAAAGGATCAGCTTGTTTATTTACAGACATACAAAAAATATGTTAGTTTCTCAGATATAATCTCTTTGTCAAGTGAACACTCATAGTTTTTAGAAAATGTGTCTATAGATTTATATATGCTGATCGTCTCAATAGGTTCCATAAAAGCATCGGTTCAAAGAGAAAGTTCACCTCTTACTGCTTGTTTTTGTCCAGATCATGAAGGAAACGTTTGTTTTGAAGAGGCCTGCCCACATAGAACATTGTGACCGGAACTGTGTCCGGAACACCCAGCAGCCAATCAGAAAAGAGTATACACCCAGGACATTTCAAGTGCAGTAACACAATATTTTGTTTCTTATGGCTGTATATCAGCATCTTTGTTTTTTTAGAGTAGTACTACAGAGTTTTTAAGAGTGTGGGTGGGTCAATGTGGAATTCTCTACACTTTTTTGGAAACTGCACCCTGCATGTCTTCTACTTTAAGGGACAACAGGACACCAATGTAGTTACCCATTTGAAGTGACAATCCTGACAGAATAAAAGTTTCCCTAAACAGCAGACAATGGATCTGACAAACATTTAGATTCTATTTTTCAGTTGCAACGAGTGAAGCGCCGGCCTCGTTTGCAAACCAGTGTAGCCAGTGGCAACACCACTCAGACATGTAATCTCTTTGGACAACAGAGCACCTCATCAAGCAGAGGCCTAAATCAAAGTAATTGACAAAAGCAGAGAACTAATTACAGGATTATGACTGGATAACTAAGCATTTTATCAGAAGAAAGGCTTCAGCTCAATGCTCAGTGCTGTCAAATGCATGCTTTTCTGAAATGTATTGTGTAAACAATTGAGATGAAAATACATTTCACATCTCTGCCAGTCTAAGAATATTTTATGAACATGAGCGTCTTAGGAGAAAGACATATTTATTATTTCAAAACTGTTGCATTGATTAATATAAACAAATGTAAAGCATTTCAGCCAGAGTGAAATGGCTTTATGAAAGCATTCTTTACTTTTAGTTCATGCTCCATCCTTTTTTTTTTGAAGCATAATAAGCCAAACAATATTTTCTCATCTTATTTATGTCCCCTCTGGGTCATATTCAGTATCTGGGCAAAGACTTCTTCATATACAAAGCCTATTTACGGATGCAAATTTGTCCCAGCTGGTGCAAAGATAATTCTATGTTGTTGGTGTTATTGTGTGTTCATACACTTTGCAACCCCCACCTTCCACACTGTTTGGCAGAAAAACACAAAGCCAAAATTGGTGGATAGTGGAGGTTCTACCCCAAGGACATTTTGCACATCAAATGTCAATTTTCCAGGAAATTCACTCAATTTACATATTTGTTCGACCATTTTTTCTTAAAATTCTAAAATAAGACAAAAGTCAACATGTGAATCATCGTGCTTTCTGTATTGCTTGATCCTCATCTAGGCCATGGGGGGTCCAAACTTTTTGCAAGAGGGACAGATTTTGTGAGTTGAAAATTTGTTATGGCTAACCAATCGGCCTGCATTCTTCAACCATTTTGATCCCACTAAATGCAAATGAACTATTTAGTGAACAATTTTGCAAAGGAAAACTTTTCATTTTTCACATTGAACAGAAATATATCTAAATATATTTATACTTGTGAGTTTCCGTCAATTTTGTATTTTAAGATGAGCAATACGATGAGTAAGAAAAAAAAAACGTTTGTCAACATTAAATCTGGGCTGACATGAAATGCTACATAGTATTCATAATGAAATTCTCATTCAGATGTAAACCAATATGATTTTGATTGAAGAGACAAATCTGTTTGTTTTATGACAGAATTTATCAATCACAATCAAGAAATCCTAAAAAAAAGTGCTAGGGGGCCATGCCAAGCTGATTAAACTAATACCTATACAATCTTTGCACAGGAAAATATTGCCTTGACTTTTTTATGCATTTTCTTTGATTATACAAAAACATTGTGGGGCTAATTTTATTTTAAATGCTCCACACTTTTTTATGCCTCAAGGGTTTACACACACTAGAGTTATACCCAAAACTAAAAAAAAAAGAACTTACTTCCTTCCAGCGTGACACTCAGCAATAATGGGTGAATTGAGGGTTTAAAAAACAGAAGATTGGTTTGAGAAAAGGCAGTGACAGCAGCTCACTGTTCCCTCAGGGAATGGATCAAATGAGGAGAACAAAGTTTGCATCCTGATGTGGGACACCAAAAAAATGGCTTAACCTTAAATTTAAGGTCGAAGAACTTTAATTTAGCTGAAATTGGTCCAAAATTCGGTTTGAGTTTTAAAAAAAAAGGTGTTTTTTTTTTCTTTTCCCCAGTTTGTGCTTTTAAAGTATCTTATTTTTTGAATATACAAATGTGTGTCATAAAGCAGAAATGTACACAAGTTACTTTTGCAAGTCCAAGTAAAATCTGAATTATTTAGTCTTACAATCTAGCACGTTATCACAAACTGTCAATCTACTTTAAAACAACAAATAGGAATAAATAAAAAAAACATACATACTGTCCCAATAAGTTAGGAATCAAGTTAGATGGCCATAATACAAGGTAGAATGGCCGACCTCTTAGACAAGAGACTTAACACCACATTTCTCTTAGTAGTTGGTGCACAGTGTTTGCCAGCATAGCCGCTATGAGTGTGTGGATGGGTGAATTAGAGCACTTTGTCAGTAAAGGACGGAAATTATGAAAGGAATTTCTAAGAATAGAAAAAAATAACAGATGACAAACACTCATTGTACTTTTCTCTTAATGTGCACAGTGTCTAATAACGATTATGGTCTGTTTAAATGTGGTAAGTATAATTCATCGTTGTAAAGATGTTGTTAAGTTCTTCCTTGTGTGAAAACCTACCAACAGGCTTGAAAATACACTTGAGTGGTTTGTATTTTCGTAATTGTTGACAAAAGTTTATGTTTTAGATTTTTTGTTCTTATCCTGACTTAGTTGGATATTGTTTATTAAGAATGAATCCTTGCGTAAAAGAAGCTAAAGTTACAGTGTTGTATGATAACTGGCTCAACATATGTAAAAAAAAAATGCAATGATTACTTCTTGTTCAAACCTGTGAAGAGAAAACTAATGAACTTTTTTTTTTTTTTTTTTACTATACCAAACATATCAAGCAAACACTGAAACAAATCAGAGGAAGCTCAGTGTTGGCAGAATTGTGGAAGTATAAAAGCAGGACATTTTCATATTTTTTGGAGCTGTGATAAGATCAGATCCTGTTGGTCAGAGGTGATTAAAACAATTATTGTAACTGAATTAGACTTATCAAAATACTTTACTGTGATTTAGCTGGGTAACTTAACTCAGGGTTTACAATACCCTAAGAAAAAAAAAATGTTAAGTATGGGATAGAAAAAATCTACTACCTGGAAATGGCTGTGCAAGGATCCCCCAACGCCACACTGGACATCAATCACTAATGATATTTATAATATGGAGAGGCTAACCTTCTCTTGAAAAAAAAAAAAACATTTACATAATACTAGGAAAGCTGGACTCAGGTTTTGATGCAACAGATTTTATGGCTATTGGATTAGCTGCAGATATGGTTGTGGAGTCAGTTTCTCATATGGGTCTCAGTCAAAGCTTAGTCAGAACATGATCAGTAAAATAACCACTTAGAAAGACTCTATAAAGACAAGACACACAGTCCCCTAGTGCTTTGCATCTTTCCACCTGAGACTCTAGAAAAAGGGGCATGCAATACAGTCTATTTACCCAGCTCATACTTTTGTTCAGTTTAGTCATCTAAAATCGAAAAAAAAAAATCTTTTGTTGAGTAGAAGAAAACCCTTTGACAAACAAACAACACAAGAAGACTGTAAAGTGTCACAATTCCTGTTATTTTTGGGGCAATTTAATCTGCTGGTTTCACTGTAAAGTTGACTACAGCAAAATAGATCATTTATTTTAAGTAAATAATCAGGAGACTAAGAAAACAGAAGCTGAGTGTTTGGAGCTTAGTCTCTTTTAAAGTTATCAGATGTGGTGTGTGACAGGCCATTTCCATTTTTGTGATGGAAGACTTGCTATGTTTAAGATGGAAGCTAATTTCCAAACCAAACAAAATGGTTATTTATGTTGTTCCGCAGCAAAAGCTATAAACCAGAACATGGTAAAAAAAAACAAAAAAATAAATAAATAATCCAAAAAATTACAGCGACCTTCACTCAAAATCCACATAAACGAAGTTGATGGTCACACCAAGGTCTTTACCTCTTTAGCCAACAGTCAGGAAAATGTGTGGCGGATCATCTACAGCTCTGATTTAATGAAGCATAGTGAAATCCTATGATAGTCACTTGTGTCCCATAAAATCACTGGAGAAAATTGTAAAATCAATGGCCTGTTTTGTTACTTAATGAGAACTTCAGCTGTGCAAACGCAGTACCTCACTGAAACATTTACCCCACCCTTAAAGTATAACCTTTATCGAGTGACATGAAAATATAGCTCAATTTTATTTTAAGTACATCTTAATTAATATATAATCAAACTAAGGTCCGTCATGAAGTGCCAGTCGTTTAATGCTTTCCCTCATTGTTTGGAAATTGTTGTACTTCTGAACTGTTTGCAAGTTTGGATTTTGTTGGCCATTGAGATGCAGTTTTGTGAATGACTTCCCAAATATTGTATCTGCTAATCTTAGTGGGGTATTAAACCAGAAATGATTGGTATGCATCTTTTAATGTGGGAGAGTTAAGAGTTAGAAGTGAGGAAATGAATATAAAACCAATCAGGGGAAAAATTAATATGAGGGAAGGTGGTGGAACTGATAGAATTCTTTAATGTGTTAGCACTTAGACTGCAAAAGAAAAAAACAAAAAAAACAATATGAAATACAAAGTTATAAAAATGTGTAGGTTGAGACACCCTTCCATAACGTTTTAAGCAATGTAAAAAGCAACTCTAAATGTACGACTTTTTTTTTAAACGTACTTACAGGGAAGAATGATTAACAGCTTTCTTAGTTTGTTTGCCAAAGCTTTTTTAGAAAGCACAGATGTATTACTATCTATAGAGGAGTTCTAGATCCAAGTGAGAAGAGATTATGTATTCTTCCCTAGCCTAGTAGATCCATAATCATTAACATCTGCTCTAGCTTACTTTATTGAAGTATTTTCCTCATGTGTGGTCCACTTATCCTCGCCAACTCCCCTTTAGCCAACTCAGCACATGAAAGGATTGATAGCAAGACAAAAAGAGGGTGAGACTGAAAGAGAGAAGATCACAACAAGACCTTTTGGATGATTAAATAAATAATTACTGGTTCTATTTTGAGTGCTTAGGTCCAGGCGTCCTCACTGCAGTCTTGGCTTACTCACCTGCATTTTGTCCCAGGAAGCATTTCTTTTCCCCCCAGTGTGTTTTGACAGCTCACCCATGGATTTGCTGTCTGGATGCAGGATGTCTTGAAATAATATCTTTAATTGCTTCCCCGCATTATTGATTTAGACAAGGACAAAGTAAAATAACAGCTTTTAAACTTTGTTGATTTGAGGAATTAAAAGCTAGGAGATCCTGCCGACCTTGAACTTTAGAGAAAGGGCACCTTTGAAGATATAATACATAGGAGGCATTTAAGAATAGCACACCAGACGATGAGCCTTGTTCCATTAATATAAACTTCTATCAAAAAGCAAGACCACTGGAAATCTCAGGTGTAGCTTTGATAAATATATCTCATGTATTTGTATTTTACCAGATATAACTCACATGTAAGAGTTCATGTGTATTTTAGTGTAGTTTTCTTGGATAAAGACATATTTTTTTATTCCCTAATCTCACCACCCCGGCCGCGTGTGGGAGGAGATACCAGCTAATGTTTCTAGCCTGATCACTTCATGAAGTGTGCGTTCATCTCATTTACTATGCATGGAAGACATGGATGATGTTCAGAGATCATTTAGCATTTTTTTTGAAGAGTTCTACAAAAACATTTGTGATCATGTCTCTGTGGGCCGTCAAAATTAAATAAGCCAATATATAAACCCCCTACACACAAAAAAAAAGAGAAAAAATGAGCCACCAAATAGCAAATACTCATTCTTTTGAAACTGCTCTTGTGGCAACAGTGGTTTGTTGGGTGCTTGTATTCCATCCACTCCGGAAGTGACTGGTTCAAAGACTCCTTTTGTTGTGTTTTATTTTTTTTAATACATAGTTGCATTTTATGAAACATAAAGAATACATTATTATTTTTTTTAATTCCTATGAACATCTTTTAAAAAACAGGTTGTATACTTGAGCACCTAAAAATGAAAACTTCCATTATTGTATGCTTTTTAAGTAGCTCACATGTCAAAGAAGTGTGAGCACCCTGGATTTAGAGATTATCTTGGGATAGTCAGTTTTAGTCCTGCTGTGTCTGGATGATGTCTGCTTCTGCTGCTTCTGTCTCTCTCTGACCGCCTTTAAAGGCTCCCTCCCCTGCATTAACCAGAGAGGTCAAGAATAAAATTGGGGGACCTTTTTTTTTTTTTTTTTTTTTTCATAATTTTCTCGAGGAAAATAAGAAAAAAAACATCAAAGTTCAGGAGGCCCAAGAACGAGCTACTGTCAAAAGATTTTAACTTCATTGCTACATGGAAACTTTTTTTCTTTAATTCTTATTTTACAATGCATGGCAGACATGGATGATGTTGTGAGATCAGGTTTATTTATTTTAATAAGCTCTACAAAATAGTCTGTAAACTTGTGTCCATGTTTGGGTTCATGAGATCATTTAGAGATTCTCCCAGTACAGTGAGGTTCACTACCTACTGCAGGAACTGCATCTGAAAGACAGCTGCTTTTAGCGATACTTCCATAGTTTTGTCACCCAGCTTGGTCACTGGCTGTCCCACACTAGTCTGTAGAGGGAAAAAAACAAACAAACAAGAAGAAAATTAGAAAACCTTTTTACTATTGACTTCAGCAGGAGAACAATCAGCTCTTAACCTGTTGTCATGGGCCAAAGCTCAGTCCATGACTGTTTGACGCAAAGCATCTTCTTTACCAAAGTTCAAATATTTGAGCGAAAAAATTGTAGTGAGATGCCATGAATGAGCTGCTGCTAGACTCTTGAATAATTCTGCAGGAACACTGATTGCGTCTGTACATTGAAGTAACTTGGATTGTGCCTATGCATGGACTTGCCATTTAAACGTGCCACTCCTTACACGCTAAACGAGTTCGGTGTGAAAGCTCCTCAAGTGGTTCTACACTAACACGGTGTTTTAGCAGGTTGCCATGACAAATTCACAAGAAAACTTTGCAACTCTCCTTAATGGCAATGTTTTACAGAATGCATATATTGCTTTTGTTGTTTAATCATTTGTAAATACAACCCTTTTCTCTACCATACATTTCTACACTAACCAGCTGTTGTCTGACACTTTTTTAGAATGCTCTGTTCAAAGTTTTGACTGCTGCCAAAATCCTTATTATCAAAAAGGCTGATCTAACATTTAGGAAGTGACATGTCTTGTATTCATTTTTGGTATCCTAAAATAGTTCAAGATGTGACAGACCATAAGTCATTCTGTTGGGGTATTTAAGACATTTACCCCAAGATAGAAATATTTGTACTTTGTTTATTTCATAGTCACTTTTATTAGCTAATAAGTGTAAAGATCAATTTAGTGCTTTGAGCAATTTAAATATGAGCACAAGCATACTCACAATGTCAATTATTCAGTCACATCAGACAGCTGCACGATTAGACACTGTCAAAATCCATGCTATAAAAAGGTGGCTATGAGTTTAGGTGACTCCTTGCAAAACAGTCACCTAATAATTTAATTAATATGAAATTAATTTGCAAAAGCAATTAAATCGATTCAGTCTGACTTAATTCGATTTTATGTGATGACAAGTAACTATGTGAAGGTCATGTAGCACAGTTACATGTCTAAAAGGAGATTCCAGAGTTGGGAGTTTGAGAATGTGTTTTTTTTTTCTTTTTAATCTTTGGTTTGTGACAGTTTTTTTTTTTTTTTTTTTTTTTATTATTTAAAATAATGTGTTGTTTTTAACCTAATTTAGTTGCAGGTTTGATGATGACATTCCTGGCACTTTTTTTTTTTTTCACATTTGAGTTTTCAAACTGCATAACCATGACAACAACATGTTAGCCACTGATAACAAGAAAGAAAAAAAAAAAAAAGGAAAAAAAAGAAATAAGAAATTTATTTTTAGGTGACCTTCTAGAAATAAAGGATTTGGTTTTGATGGACAAAACAATTACACACGAGCTGTCACAGTTTATTTGCCACATAAAGATGTTTCGATTTGCTTGGAATGTAAATTTACTGTTAATGTTTTTTTTCTGCATTAAGTAGGGATTAAATCAGTTAATGCATGTCATAATGATCCCTCTACAGACGTCTTCCAATGGCACAGGCTTGGACTAAATCATCACATCAGCAGAGAAAATTGATTGTTCCAGTGAAATACCTCTTTATTTTCCTTGTCTGGTTAAGAATTGTACCGTAAATAGTTCCAATATTGCATACTATTTTTGTTGCATTCTATTGTTAGGTAATGGTTGTGAGGCGCTGTAACTTGGTAGGAGAGAATGTAAAAAAAGAGATCATGTGAAATGAGGGCAGGCTTACTTCCCACCAAGAAATCTGCCCACAACCCTGGAGTCAAATTTCTGATGAACCACTGCGTTTAAAAAAATTGTCCTAGAAAATGACTATATTTTTTTTTTTTTCATTTTGCCTATAAGCTGCATAATCATTATCAAAACTTTACTGAAAATGTTTTTAAAATAGATATGAGATGATTGGAGTGGGATTTATAGCCATGAGGGGGCCCAAGCCAGGGTCTCATTGTGCCAGTTCAGATGATACATATAGAGGGTTGTTTCAGGAAGGGCATTGAATGTAAAATGTTTGCTAAACCAAAAATGTGAATCAGACCTATGACATCCATGCCAGATCAGTCAAGGCCGGGTTAGATGGCGGAAGCTGATTTGCTGTGGCCACCCCTGAAGGGAAAGCCAAAGGGAAAAAAGAAATTGCAGCTTCTTTTATGCTTAAATTCATTTATTTATCACATACAATGGCTAAACATAAAAGTGTAGCAAAGTGCACGTAAAAAGACCAATGGATTTATGCAGGGGCTTTGAGGCAATGGAATACATATTTTAGAGCAAACATGGAAGAAGTTGCATGGTTGTTTCAGTTGGTTTTTTTTCATATACCATGAGCACTTTGGAAAAGTAGCCATTTTCCAATCAGTGCATAGTTACATCCTCTTCAAAGTAAAGAGCCTCCAGGCCAATTTGTAGGAGCAAATTTAGCATATGCATAAGCAGTGAACTAATCTGCTGGGACGTGAGATATAGCTCTGCACAAATAACCAAACTTTAGGGCCTTTATTGTTCGCAATGAGATGCAATTTTCAAGTTTTAGGTAAAGAGGTATGAATTGGTACAACAAAGAAGGCATGATCTATCATTTAGAAACCTCTTGAATATCCCACTGCACTGAAAACTCTTCTATATACCAGTAGTGTCAAAATCCACATGCGCTGCACACATGCTGCAAAATATAAGTTTTGAGAAAGTGAAACATCTTCAGTTGAAGTTCTCTTCAGGTTCATTCTGAAGAAAACCCCACTAGCTTAATGCTGCCTAAAGTCATGAGCTAATGAGACTCTGCAATGACTTTGATAAGGAGTTACATTTAAAATGGTTCCCCAACGTTGTTTACCCTGTAGGAATCAAAGTGCATTTAAATTTTGAAGATTTTAATAATCTTCTGACACATTGACACACTTGAGTAAAAGTTTTGAACAGAACAGTCACTGCAGGGGGAAGTTGAAATGCTATGTTTGATTGATGTAAGTTGTTCCTTCAGGTCAAGGATAAAGAATACAACTCCAAGAGCTAAAAGCTTTTTTTTAACCTATTAGGTATTATGATTGTACAGGATTATAATTCATTCAACATTTATGGTCAAGCAATGAAGCCACTTGTGCACAAAAGTGGTTATTGCAGTGTCAGACATTTTGGCTATTCTCAATAGATGTCCCCAACTTAACTGAGAAATAATGAAGAAAAAGTTCATGAAAACATTCAAGTTTGCGCTTGATCTTAATTTTATAGCACCAAAAAAATAATTAACTATGGTTCAAACTAAAAGATAAAAATAATAATCTTAGATTTTACAAAGAAGCAATTGGTTAAAGGGAGAAAAGCAATTCCAATGACATTCCTAAGCTTGTTAAAGTAACACTTCAATCATGTTTTGATCTATTTTAAAAGCATTCTCAGTGGTCTTTCAAATATGACTATGCTGTTTTTTTCCAAAATAAAAAAAAATAGGGGTGGGAATCTTGAGGCACCTCACAATTATATTTGATTGCTATTCAGGAGGCAACAATTCCATTGTAAAACAATTATCGACACAGCATTCAGTATGACTTCCAGACATTATCTGAGTTTGTAGGAACTGAGATTTTAGCTGCTAGTCATTGGTTTTTAAATGAGCAGTTATTGTAAGGTATGATTATGTGGCGTTTGAAGTCCAAGCATTACATTAATGCTGTCCTGTCAGCTTTCACAACTGCTGCCAGCTTTCGTGTCAGTATATAGTGCTGGGATTGATCATGTCGGTGAAGAAGGGACGGTAAGGGATTCACAATGTGACTTTGCACATTTTTTGTGTTAGCTACATAATTAATTTTGGTCTGACAGAAATTGCACACCGCACGACTTTCATTCAAATACAATTTGGGCGTAAACACTGAAGCCGGCACGGTCATGTGACGGGATCTGCAAGGTCAGCCATGTCTGTGTGCTCTTCAATAAATGTCAAAGTGGGAAAAAAATATATATATATATATATATAATTATCATTTATTTTCATTTTTGTAATTATCGATTATTTAAAATTTATAAAACAATTCAGAATTGTTTATGTATTGTATTTGATGCATCTAATACTTGATTATTTCCCCCATCCTTACAGGAGATACACCTGATAAGTTCACTTTTAAATTGTTCTTGCCATTATTATTTTTATTGTTATTTTTATTATTATAAACTACTTCTACTTATAATAAATAATAATAATAATAATAATAATAAGGGCGGCACGGTGGCTTTTGCCTCACAGCAAGAAGGTTCCCGGTTCAAGTCCTTCTTTTAATTGCTTTTACATTCATCTAAACATGTTAAGGGAGAACATGAGTTTCCTTTCTTGCACACCCCTGCTTTAGTCTTACCCTACCTCACTGGTGATCAGGGCCATAACTAGAATATTATTTACTGAGATGGCACTGTAAAAGCTAATGTTGCAAAGATTCCTTTTCTACAATGGGATTCCAGCTCTAATGAGGCTTTACACATACAGCTTTGATGGCTCTGAAAAGGACACATGCATTTCAAGAAGAATGTCAAACATCCACCAATGCATTCTCATGTAACATCATTAGGGTCAATTCCATTAAATTGCAGAGCAGAAACCGCTGGCAGCAAAAGCCCACAAAAAAAAAAAAAAAATCACCTAATACATCACACATATTTTTCAGGGATGTTGCTGTCTGTGTCTGTCTTTTGAGGTTTCAGTGCACATAAATGTATTGATTTTATAGCATTTCCAGTGCCCAGAGTCACTTTCAAAGCAGCTTTGCACAGCACGAAGGCTGATTTAGAAATAGTACCAGAAGAAGGATTTAACAGAAGTAAGTTGTGTGATCTCTAACTACATGTTGCTTTCAGATTCAGTGTTGGTATAATCTTGGTTTCTTGGCACCTTCTTTCATGTGACAGAAACACCTTCATGACATGTCTTTTGGGTCTAATGATTTATTAAAATATCAGGTATGTGTTGGGTTTGGTCTCTTTTGATCGTGTGATGACATTTTAAAGTCTATGTGGAAGGCAGTGTTTTGACTGATCGGGTTAGCTGGGATATCTTGACATTTGCTGCTGACAAGTGTAAAATATGTGAAGAGGATTCTGAGGCTACTCACTGGTTTTACAAATGAAGAGTATCGGAAAGAAAGTTGGACAAAACAGATCGATCAAAAAGTTCAGTGGCAAAATGCAAAAATATATTTACCAAAACACCACTTCACAACATGATACTTTCTGTATTATTATTATTATCATTATTATTTTTATTTATTTGATTTTATTTCTTGCCATGTTTTCCGCACTATAGGGCACATGGGGTTATAAAGTGCACCGTTGATGAATGGTCTATTTTTGAAATTATTCGTCTTATGTAAAGCACACTGAAATATAAGGTGCATTGAGCAAGACAAAAGTCAGAAATAAATCCATCAGTCAGTTAGATTGTATTAACTGCGTTCAGAGTAATTCTTGAACTTGTTTGTAATATGTCACATGTTACCCACATTTGAAGCGTTAACCATGTTAGTATATTCAAAATACATGCGTCTCCTAACCTTGTTTGCAACATATAAATAAACAGACTGATATCGCTAAAACAACCATTACTGTGATGACTCCCAACCCTGTCAGTAACACTTAAGAAAAACCGCATGTTAGCTTCATTTGCATATTTACAATGACACCCTTGTCTGGGACTTGTGAAGAAAAAAAAACAACAAAAAAACAGACTAGCATTTTGTCAGAGCACTGTGTACCTCTCAAAATCACTTTGACATCATTAAGTACAACCAGAATTCATCCATATATAAGGCACTCTGTATCACAAGGTGCACTGGCATCTTTTGAAAAAAAAATAAGACTTTTAAGTGCAGCTTATAAAACAGAAAATAGAGTATTTTAACTTGTTTTTGACACTTTTGAGTTATTCAAACATTGATAAAATCACGTTAAGTGTAAAAATCCACAGCTTTTATGATGAATTGTTCCTTTAGGGATTGAACTCATTTTACATATTTAAAATTGCCTAAAAAGTTACCAGAGAAGCTAGAGAGTATATGTTTAAACTGATCATACTTTTTAAAAAGGCTTGATTTTTTGAATTTGGGATTTTTTTACGTATGTTTGTAAAAAAAAAAAACAACCACAGACTATGTGAACACTTGGTTGACACGCATAAGAACTCAGGAAACAAGTAAGTAAGTGAACATTGTGGATGTTCAAAGCTTCCAGCTGGTGTCAGATGGGGCCAGTCAGAAAGTTAATCATCTTTCCTTACCCATTTGTGTTGTTGTACAACACAAACTTTGGGACCTCATGACATACTCTGAGTGACTGATGACAGAGTTTATAGTGCAAAGCCCTTCTTCCAGTTGGATTAAAGTTTCCAATTATGCTAGCAACTTAAGCACTTTTGAGTTTTAGACTATTTCACACCCAATTTACTACAAGTGAGGGTTTAATTAGGCCTATTACCTTTTATTGTTTTTTTTTTTTTTTTTTTTTTTTATTTAAGAAATATGTTTTGGTCTTAAAAACTAGTTTTAAACTTGAAGCTAAACTAAACTAAAATAAAATAAATAAATAAATAAAAAAAAACTAAAAACCAAAAAATAACAAAAACCTTTTTTTTCACCATTGCGTGATTATTTGTGAAAATGAAATAATTGTACAAAACGACTTGATGTGAAATAGTATTTGAATATGTAGTAGGCAATGTTTAGCTGATGACTAGAATCATAAACGATGATGGAATAATTTATCATAAATGGTACGTAGGAGTCTTTAATATTTCCAAGAGGACCAGGTGACAGACATGATGGGAGCTGAAAATCATTAGCCAGAAATTGCCAAACATGATTAGCCAGAAAACTTTTTATTGTGAAATGGGTCAAAAAGAGGGTAAACGCTTTTTTGATTTTAAAGAAGGATATCAACACCAGTGTTCCAATTTGTAAAATGTTTCTGACTTTTACATTGGACCTTTGGCTCCAGACCAGTGTTTACGTTAGACCGCAATTAACTTCAACTCTCTACTGTGCGATCAATGTGAATTAACTCATTCTGTCGTGGAGAAAAGCTGCTTTGCGCCGGTTTATAACACTTTATATTAGTAATATGTTGCATTTCGGTAAAAAGATGTTTTATAGATCTGCTATTCTCTGCAGATCAGCTAATTCACTTTGATCACGTAAGGAGTTACGGTAAGTCAAAGAGTGTTGTAGGTTTTGACTAAGATGCCTCAGGTGTTAAAGATTCAAAGCTTAAAATGTATTTAAAAAAAAAGGTAACTGCTACGGTCCACGGTTATATTAGCCTTTTTCGATCAAAAACAAGAGCATTTTTAGATCAAAACGTGCGGCGCTCGCGAGGGGGTGGGGTGTGTGGGTGCACGTGCACGTGTTTGTTCTGGTTCTTGACTTCTTTCCAGTTAATGATTTCATCTTTTCTGCCACCAGGTTCCCCTCAATATTTCCAGAATAATATCCACAATTTAAAGATAGCATAGTTAGCGAATGTTTCTAATTCACAGTGGTCGCTTGCTATATTGTGGTTGACCTTTCGCTTTCTCGCTGTTTCGTTGATTTTTTATTTTTTTTAATTATTTTGTTCAATTTTCCTTATTTATCTACAGTTCACTGAGTTCCTCCTCCTGACAGAAAGGAAGATCTATCTATGTCTATCTGAGAAAAGTGCATAAAGTGTGTAGTGATGGGTATTACAGCCTTTAAACATATATTCCATTTCACAGATTACACCTATCGCCGTTTTTTAGTAGATGACTCCTGCGAAAATTGAGGGACTACTGCACTTCAAAGTGTATTTTGACTGCCTTGTTTAAACCGAGACCACCTAGAGATAAATTGGCAAACTTCACATTACACCATGTTCGTCCCTGTTATAGCTGGCCTTTAATGCAAAAATAAAGGTAGACCACTGAGTGCAATCCATACTACCAACAATCCAGCAATGCTGATAGTGGTTAAAGGGGTTAAGATGTCAGGACAGATCTAAATAAATCAGACACTGAGATGATCTCCCATTTAACACACAGGCACAAACTCACATTTCTGTTTTTGTTAACGTGATTAAACCAAAGACAATTCTAAATATGCATAGGCCTTGCAAGGATAGGTGCTTCCATAAATAGATTTAAATAAAAATGTATATGTATGCAATTTAATGGTGTGAAAGTTCTGTTCTTTTTCGTGTGTGGAACACTTAGTCAATAGTAAAAATATTTGCACTGCATGGAAATGTTCTGTCATCTCCAATAAGGCAGCTGAAATCCACACCCAAGAGCTCTCCACACTTTTACCTGCTGGGATCTGTCAGAAGAATTTAAGGTTTTAGCTGTTAAACTTCACAGAGAATTAAACATGGGCTTTTCAACGGCGCAGGCTCAACATCCTGCATACCTAACACATCCATGTTAAACAGTTGTCAAGATGATACAGTCAAATGTACTTACACATTATGGCTCTCATGTAGCAGAGAGAGCAACATAACAAAGGGGTCTACTTTTGTTAATATAACTGAATATTTTCTGAATCTGGTGAAAGTCTTTGGCACTGACTGAAAATTTAAAATGGTTTTTTTTTTTTTCATACAGTGGACTTCAATTTTCACAACAGCCTATTCAAATTGCCTGGGTGACTGTGGCCAAAGTAAAGGATGCTGCCTTAAGGCAACATCCTATATTATAGCGTGAAACCTTTCCCTGGGTAATCATTTTGTTTTGAGCAACATAATTTACAGCTGCAAGAAAAGTTTTCAACCCATAAAAGACTGACTCTAAAAAGTAAGTGTGTTTCCGTGCTTTTGTTTTCTTGCATGACTTAGCGAACATGTAACCATTATAAACACCATTCTTTCTGACCCTGTGTGCTCAAAAGCCATCATCAAACTGTCTGCGCTGTGCTGCCTTTCACATTATCCGTGCGTTTCTACAAATATCCAGCTTGACAAGCAGCACAACAGCAGCTTCTAGAAAGACAATCAGTCAAACATGTTTTATTTATACAGCCCTTTTCAAATGATCCCATTTTGGTTAACTTCAGGATCATGATTTACCATAAAATGTAATATTCCACAATATAAATCTTCAAATAAAGCAAAAAATAATGTTCCAAAATTCTGTCTCCTTCTCTCAAATTTAAACAGTGCTGAGGAATTTTTGGAGGAAGTTGTGAATACTGTTTCAAGAACCAACCTTGTGCTGTTTAATGAGCATGCATAAATTACAAAGTCTTGACTTTCAGAAAGTTTTATTGTCTCATAAAAATAGCAGTTTGAAGAAAGGAAGGTACTCTAGAGAGGTTCTTAGAAGTTGTGTACATGTTTTATCATTATTTTATAACTAATTAAGCCATGCCAGTTAGGGAGAAAAATCCAACCATGTTATGTTTTAACCACTATAAACTCATTAATATCTTCCAAAATATGTAAACTCTTTGAATTCTGTTCATCTCTGTTTGCTTATTAGCTCTGTTTCTTCATCAATGGAGCTCAAGCATCAACCCATTGTTTAAATCTGATATTCAGCCTTGCAGGTCATTAGTCCCGGTCTGTGCCAATGTTCATTTTCAAAAACCCATGTTCTTTTCATCATTCAGCCCATTTAAGTGTCATTTTCCTGAGTCATTTTTGGTGATGAATTGGCCTAAGCAGTGGCACTTCAATCAAATTTTCTGTAACACATTAGGGAAGGGGAGAGAAAATGATATGGAAATAAATCACATTTCACTACTTGATCAGAACCAAAGTCTGAGCCTGAGCTGCTCTTTGCCTTGAGTCAATTACTCATTACACACAGCTATTGACCTTTCTTCCAACAGGAAGTTCAGTGAATATCTCTGGAAGGATTGTAATTGACAAGATGTCTCTTTTAATAGAAAAATGCCCACATTTCCTCACAAGTTAATTATAAATTCAATAGTGGACCCAACAGCCACAGTCGCTGAGAAAGGTTAGTATAGACATTAGTACCTGCCAGGCTCCCCATATGTGATCACATAATTTACTCTGGACAGGGAAGCCATTAACATTTGTACTTTTATGCCATTTAATACAAGGCCATGACATAATTTGGAAAAAGCAGCTCCAAATACAGTAAATACATCTTGGTGAATATGACCTCAAAATAGTTTATCTTAAAGCAAGGAAAAGCCAAAAGTAAGCAAGCATGCTGTGTTAATCACAAGAAGGAACACTGAGTGATTACCCACTTGGCAAAACATGAAAGATAGAAGTGATTGCAGAATATATAATAAACTCTCAGTATCATCTCCCATGGGATGCTGGGTGAGCTTGCTTAATGCTCTGACAAATTCTCAACCAACTCCAATTAACAGCAACAAGTATGCAATAAACAAGAAGTTTTTAATGAAGTAAAATATATATTATTTCAGTATATTTGGTGCACAGGAAGCTCTACCTACACACTTTGAGGAAAAAAAAGGACATGGGAGATGTGGATCAAGCCATACCAGTCTTACATTTGTCCAAGTAAGGCCTACATTGGACGTAACTAACCAATGACAAACTGGCTACTGGACAAAAACAAGCATTCATCGCTTTAACCCTTAGAAGTCCAGAACCTTTTTGAGCATTTCAAAATGTATGTTTTTATTTACAACCACTTGCTTTTTTACATTATATTACACATTAGTTTCACAAGGAACATGAAAATACAGAAAACTCTATTCTGAGTAGTTAACTTTATCATCGATTGCAAAAATCAGCATAAATTGACATCAAACTGGTTTTATGTTTCATAACACAACAATGTAGAAATCCAACATCAAAGCAAAGGCAAGGCCAAATCCATGTATTTTATTTAAACAAACAAAGCTTGCAAAGAACTTTTTCTAACTCTTGTTTGTGTTAAACCAAAAATGTTAAAGCTTAAAACTTTTTAGAGCCTTCTTGTTAATTTTTTGATGAAAACCATACTAAGTAGCATGACTGTCATTTCCTTCATCATTGTGAACAACTGATGTCAATCAATCAATCAATCAATCTTTATTTATATAGCACTTTTATATAAAACATAACACAAAGTGCTTTACACAACATAAAAATAAAAAGAACAAAAATAATAATGATACTAAATAAGCAAATAAAAAACAAATAATAATATAAAAATGAGCATAAATTAACATAAAGTCCCCTCCCCCAGATCCGTACACAACCTCCACCCCTGTCAGAGCTCCCACCCCCTAACTGATGGAGATTGGCAATGAGAAACAGGCTGAGCATGACAGTTTGTTTTTAGAAACGTAAATAGTTGGGACCTCTCTCTCTGTGAGTAGCGGCACAGCCAACCAAATGCAGCGACACAAGCAGGGACCCGCCTCACCACAGCTAGGGAGCGATGCAGTTCCCCATCCAGAGCCGCCGCGGCTGAACGGCAGCCGACCCAGAGAGAGAGAACCCAACTGAGGAAGCACCGGAAACAAAATTAAATTAAATGAAAAAGTAAACATATTGATAAAAGCAAAAAAGAACCAACAATAAACATTATAATGAGGAATTTAAAGTAAATTAATAATTTATTTTAAACATTATAAAATAGATAATAGATAAATAGGTAAAAAGATACAAAGTAAAAATTATATGAAAGCCAGGTTAAAAAGCTGGGTCTTGAGCCTTTTCTTAAAAACATCTATGCTCTCTGCAGCTCTTAGATCCTCTGGCAGACCGTTCTACAAACGAGGGCCATAATACTGAAAAGATGTCTCTCCGTAAGTTTTGGTTTTCACAGCTGGAATGGTTAGAAGGCCAGTGCCAGAGGATCTCAGGGTCCGCGAGGGCTCATATATAACTAAAAGGTCAGACAGATAAGAAGGCGCAAGACCGTTAAGACATTTAAAAACCATTAAAAGTATCTTAAAATCAATCCTGAAGCTTATGGGGAGCCAATGCAGGGATTTTAAAATTGGAGTGATGTGGACCTGTCGCCTGGTCTTGGTAAGAAGTCTTGCAGCAGAATTTTGGAGAAGCTGAAGATTCTTAAGGTTAGTTTTTGGAAGACCAGCAAGCAGGGCATTACAATAATCAATTCTACTTGTGATAAAAGCATGCATCAGCATCTCCATGTTAGCGAGAGAGAGTAGTGGGCGGACTCTAGCCAAGTTTCTAAGATGATAAAAACACGTTTTAACCACATGTTTAATATGTGGGATGAAAGTCAGCTTAGAGTCAAAAATAACGCCAAGGTTTCTTACTGTCTCTGAATAATCTAATGAAAGTTCTTTTAACTTCAAAAACTGTTTCTCTCTCTTTCCTTTAAAAACCTCTCCTTTCAAACCTTTCAATAGTTTGAAAGGAGTATTTGGAACAAGTAGACATTTGATTGAATGCTTTTCTCTCTCTTAACTTCAGGACCAATAATTAAAATGTGATGAGCAAACACACCGGTGAGTTCAGAGACTACTAAGGGTCAAAGATCACATCATCTTACGTTTACATCATGGATGTGTCGTTTCACCAGAGTGCCATTCACAACCTCCTCATGTAACAGTATTTGTCTACCTGCTTCAGAGGTGTAAAAGAAATGGCGTCCAACACAAGAATCAGAAGATTTACAGTTTTACTTGTCAAGTCATCCGCTCTGTGCTGTCACCTTTTGTTTTGTTTTTTTGTTTTTTTTTTCCATGGTTTTGTCACGTTTAAGTTTATTTATTAAATGTTTAAGTTTCTGCCACCAAGCCCGGTCTCCTGCATGGGTCCACCACCCCAAGTTCCTGACAGTGGAGGGTAAAAAAGGGCGTTTATGATATGTATATTTACTGTATATTTACCACTTACTTTTCTTTTTTCTGACTGTTTAGGGCGCAAAATTTTTAGTTTGATCCAAATTGTAATGAAGTTGTACAGGGCGCCACATTTCTGGTTCTTGGTGTCGTTTTTCACACATTATGGTCTGGCAAAGGACCCTGACTTTGAATTTATGTGTTACCTTAATGAAACAAGTAGATTTTAAAAATGGGAAGAGTATAAAAAAGAGTTTTATTGATCATAAAAGTTACTCTCTGAAACAGGAATAACAAGAAAAATTGCCTGAACTCAGTTTTACAGTTTTTACATTGATGGATTTTGATTGGATATGTTAAAGTGGTGTCAGCCATTTTTTCTAAGTTTATCAGAGTGAACTTTTTTTTTTTTTAAATGTGTAATTTAAGAAGTTATTCCTACTGGTCAAGGAAAGGTACCAAGTCCCTTGTAAAATATCTCAAAGGCCTCAGTGTGAAGCAAAATGTGTAAAAACAAAGATTATGACTTAGCAGGACATTATGAGCTTCTATATCTCCATATCCACACACTTTTAAATTCTTTAACGTGCTTGCTTTAACTGACCGGAACTAAGACTACATAATTAACTCTTTTTCAGATCATCAAGTACCTTCATGTGTTGAGGTCTTATCTGTCAAATCCTATTTTCTCTCTTTACATGATCTTCAGGGCTGCACGGTGGCGCAGTGGTTAGCGCTCCTGCCTCATAGCAAGAAGGTTCCCGGTTCAAGTCCTGGCTGGGGGACCTTTCTGTGTGGAGTTTGCATGTTCTCCCCGTGCATGCGTGGGTTTTCTCCGGGGACTCCGGCTTCCTCCCACCGTCTAAAAACATGCTTAATTGGTTACTCTAAATTGTCCCTAGGTGTGGATGTGAGTGTGCATGGGTGTGTGATTGTGGCCCCTGCGACAGACTGGCGACCAGTCCAGGGGTGTACCCTGCCTTCGCCCATGAGTAGCCGGGTTAGGCTCCGGCAACCCCGTGACCCCGAAAGGGATAAAGCGGATTGGAAAATGAATGAATGAATGAATGAATACATGATCTTCAGCAGAGTCGGCCTTCTCTTCATGTCTGCAAGAACTGCAGAAGAACAGTCCTTGAGTTTTTATGGTAACAGTAAAGCTTCTGCTTCTTTATGGAATGTGTTCTACAATCCCCAAATGGTCTTTTTTCAGACTTATATTATTTATTCCTCATTTAGAAAAAAATAAAAAATATTGGTAATAAGAAGTCAATAACAGAAGAATTTGTCTGGCATTGGTAGAGAATTTTTGGCAAATACACTATTTTTTTTTCAATACAAAGATTTATTATTCTCTTAAATAGTTTGAAAGGAGTATTTGGAACAAGTAGACATTTGATTGAATGCTTCTTTTATTCTCAGTCCAGAATACCTGGCTTTCAACTATACAGACCTTTTTGTAGTAGACTTGTGTCCTTGATTCTTTTATTTTATTTTTTTTCCTTCTTTTTTGTTTTGAAGGCAGAATGTTGTGCTTCTATCACACCCCAAACCATTTGCTTGAATAGTTCACTGACTCACCTTTACACTGCCAGGATGTAGCATACATTTTTAAACAATACTCGGTAACAAAGACAGCTGAAATTTGTAAGAGGTTGATGCATCAGTATCAGTCCGTCTTTGCATATTCTGCAAATGCATCTCTGGGGAAATTCAAGTAACCTCTTGACATGTTGTTTCCTCTTCATTAACCAAGCAGCTGTTGTTCCTAATGAGCCTAACAGCAATCTCTCAGTCTTAAACTTAAGTTATGGCTCTTACGCAACTGGTGGCATGGTGTCTCTGCACAGAATGAGGCCCAGCCACTGCATGTAAATCTAATAAATAAAACCACATTATTTCAAATGTCCGTTTGCTCTAACATTTCTTCAGCATGAAACAATTAGGGAGTAGGGAGGACTACTTCTGACAAATTCCTTAGCAAAAATGTATTTAACTGTCATCCCCAAATCAATCCTTTCATCTGGAGATTTTGAACTGACAAAATTCCCCACTGTCTACTTTGCTTTACTCCTGTGAACAAGTACTTTGACTGGTCCTCATAATATAATTTGGGTTGGGCACTGATTGGGTTTTATTCGGTTCTGGGGCCAAAGTGGTTCTTTTGTTTTGGTTTTTGTTTCTATTCTGTGCTGATTTGGGTACTTCAGTAGTAAAAATAATGCGCTGCCTCTTCACTGTGACTTCCCTTTTTTCTCCCTGCAGGCAGTGAAAGACTGAACAATTTTTAGCATTTATTGCAATTCCACGGGGTGTCAAGTGCTTGCTAAGATTTGAGGTGTTTCCTCTGCCGCACAAGATCATTTTTCTGCACCTGTTGCACGTCGCTGAATTTTCTGTTTACGCTGTGAAATACAGCCAGACCTTTGAGCGCTTCAACTTTGGCAATTTGGAAGCACGTGCCCGCGCTCGCCCCGTCAGTCACCAATCTTATATTAGCCCGCCAACTGTCGCAGGAAAGGCAAAAGAATTGGCTAGAACTTTAAAGTACTGAACAGAGTAGAAGCGATTGACATGTCCTTGCTAAGACAAATAGACCTTCAGTGAAACGAAGCACCGAAATGAGGAACCGAATGCAGCAACTTCTTTCGATTCCAGTAGAACTGCATTAGTCTTAACAGTTCCTACTTAGGACTGAATTTTGGTCCCCAACCCTAAAAATTGTTATATTTTGTATATGTGTAATGTTATCAATTCATGTTTAAGTCTTTGTAAAATGTCATAGATTATATTTAAGGTGCTATCTCATACAATAATGGTTGTTTCATTATGTACAAAAAAAGGTCATATTAATTTAATTAAAACACATGTGTACTTTATCCTTCTTTATATGAGAAGATATCTGTTCCTCTGAAATGGAAGCAAAGATTACATTTGCGCAATTTGAGTTCAAGGTAGTGCATGTTGGAGATAATCCCTTAATTAAATAAATGAAGGAATTTAACATGAGTTTTTGACTATAGGATATGGAGCTTATTGCATTCAATTAAAAAGAAAAAGAAAAGTTTTTTTGTTCTTTTTTTGTTTTTCATTCTAATCTTTTTGCATGTTTTTCTTGATACATATACTTGATACATATTATATATATATATATATATATATATATATATATATATATACACACATACATATGTTTAGGAACTACAAACAGGCTGGGCGCTAACCTCATCTGCTCATTAATACTTTAAGACAACCTGCAATTAAAAGTAGATAAAATGATCTGTGTCTGTGTTGTTTATGTGCTCATCTTGATGCCGCCAGTCTGTTTTGTTTTTCCTACTTATTTTATCCACAAACTTTATGGAGCAAAACGTTGGGGAGGTAGTAGTTATATTTACCAGTATGAACTGTTCATTTACATTTGTGAGTCAATCCCAATGAAAAAAAAACAAAGAAAAATAGAATGAAAGATGCCCATGCGCTTCCAAAGTAGTGTGAAGTTTAGCTCTTCTTTAGAATGTAGCCCCATGAATCCTCATAGTTACTTTATTTCCACTCGGTGGTGTAGATGCAGAGTGACGACCAGTGAAAGAAACTGCTTGTGGGGTGCCAGAGAAGAATTACTCCCCTGATGTATCACATTAATATGTGATAAACAGCCTTGCATTGCCAGATTATAATAAATAATTCACTGCCCTTCAGAGGATGTGGTGTGTGCCTGCACAGATTATTTACAGCTTTGAAATTATTCCTTTAATCTCATCCAGCATGCTGCCAAGGTGAACCCAGAGGTTTTCCAGTCATACATTATAACTCTGAGCATACAGTGCATTACAAAGGTTTATATATATCCACACACACACATTGTCCACTTTAATATGTTCAATTCTGTTGATTACAGCTAGAGTGATTTATTTGCTTTTAAGTTTAAACTATATTACAGAGGTGACAGTTTCACCCTTTGTTCATAACTCAGGTGATAGTATCCGAGAGGAAATATGCTGGAGTGCATATTATTGTGAGATGGCTCTGGTGTTTTTAAATAGTAATGCCAAACATCACAACCATTTTACAGCAGCACACTTCCCTGCGGCCACTATTGCATAAGCCCCACTTGGGCAAAATAATGCCTAGGGGCCAGATGTGACCTCTGGCACATCTGAATTTGGCCTCACACTGAGTACGTTCCATTTACAATGACACTGGATCTCTAAGTGACATCACACCTAAATGCATTTGACTTGGGCAGGCAAGAAAGCCTCTGGGGCTCAGAGAAAAGAGACTTTCTTTAAGAAAGGATTTCAGCAGTAGAACTCTGACCATTTTAACTTGAAAACAAAGAATCCTAATTGCATTACTTCACAATTTAAAACACAAGTGGTGTACTTAACATGAACGGACAAAACCACATGGCTGGTGAGTGTTATCCTATGTTCATACCAGCCTCAGTCAGCAACGCGTGTTTAAGTGACCACTTTCAGTGAAACTTCTATGTAAATGCATGTGTTTGGCGGTTTTGGGCTTTCACGTTCAAAGCCATCCCATTCATGCATTGTTTTTAAGTTTGTTTCTGGGCTCTATGTAAAACACACTTGCTGCAAGATTTACTAGTGAAGTATGGATGGCATCTTTTTCAATTCACAGAATTGTCAATCATTGAAAAAACTAAACGTGAAGGAGAAATGAATAATTGAGATTTGTGTCCCCAGCCAGAATTATATGACACCAAGGCTGAATCTGAATTGCTTCCCTACCCCTACGGCTTCTCCCTATCTCTACACGTATACCTCCAATTGGAGAGATTCTGAAAAAAAAATAGTGTCTTCAAATTTGGATGTTACTACCGCTTGATGATGTCATCAGCTGTCGCTCCATCACTTCTGTGCTTCAGAACAAAAACTTTCAGACACCACTGCAGCTGTCCCTACAACTGGAGCAATCGAGATGAGTCAGATTCATTTATCATTTATCAGAATAGAGCAATGAAAGAAAAAACCTGGAGCAAGATTTGCACCGCTTCGACATTTCGCATCAAGCCTCTTCCAATTGTGGGCACATGCGTTAGTATCGAGTAACGTCAGTCTAGTGTGAACGCCTTATGCTAAAAGCACGTTCAAGAACACGCTGAATGGGCAATCTTGAGTGTGCATCACATGCCCGGTGTGTATGTAGCATGTGTTGCTTCTGCACAGACTAGTTTCAGCCAATTTTTATCTGAAATCTCTCCTTCTTCCTGTGGAAGATTGTAGTCCTAGAATCTTCTGAAGCCATTCTTCCAGCTTTGGGGTCACAGTCCCAAGTGATCTGATTAGCACTGACACCACTGTTGCCTCCACTTCTTGCCTCCACTTCTTTTAAACTTCCTCTTTCACTCTTTGTTGTTTCATAAGATTCCCTTTGGATCTGGAATTACCAAAGGACCTTAATCCTTAAATTCTCTATCTTCCTCTGCGGTATCTGTCATTTTTGACCTTAGGTCTTCTAATATTGAGTTGGTGCTCAAAACAGATTTTTTCTGCACTTTATTTTAGTCCCTTTGTTGTGATATACTGTTTATGTTCCTTACCTTGCTGCTGTTGCAAACAGGCAGACGGCTGGTTCCAAGTGCAGCAGGTTTTATTGCCTCAGACAGGCAGACAGGAGCAAAGTCCAGCTTAAAGTCCACAAAGCTAAAACAGGGTCAAAGTCCAGGCAAAGTTTGGGGCAGGCGGCAAAGGGGCAGATTCAAATATGAAGCAGGGTCAGGTAAACAGGTGATCAGACCAGGATAAACCGCTTGGTATGCAGGCTGAACGGCAGAAACAATACTTTACACCGAGCCAGCCTCGGTGTGCTCATTAGGTGTCCTGTAGATGAGCGTCAGGTGTGTGGTATCTGGGATCAGTGCACTGGGGAAGTTGGGAGATGCAGTGTCAGTATTCAGAAGATGACTCCTGCTGATGACCAGAGGGGGAGACAGAGCTCAGACTCCTGACAGCTGCAGCTCACACGCTGCTGTTTTTATAAATTGTCTTCAAGACGTCTTTGTATAGTTTGCAGCTGGATGTATGTCTTGTTGCAAATACAAATCCAGTTCTTTATAGTTTTTGTGCTGCTATATGAGTTCCTCTTTGCTGTCTGTCTATATTCTTTTGCCTATACCCTTGTGTGCCCAATGGATGGTCTTTTTTTTTTAAGTCAGCCATTTATTCTGTGGTACCTATAATACAGGGTCTTGCCCTTCCATCATAGTTATTTTCCGTCTCTCCTCCTCTTTTGGGGATTTTCACTGACTGAGCTATTTACTTTGCTCTGCATCTCAAGAAGAACCATCTTCTTGATGTACCCCACAATCATGACAATGACTTCGATGGTCACTGGTATGCTGCCTCCTCTGTTTTCACCTAACGACATACATTTCTAATGGTAGTGGACTTGTGGTGAAACCCAACATGCATCACGGGGAGGGCTTTTTTTTTTGTCTTGATGTCAGTGGCCTTAATCTCCTCCTGTGACTAAATCATCATACCTGCAGGGTATGTGAAGAGTGGTGAAGAACTGATGACTCAGACTTTGGTCTGTTCTCTCAGGTATACTGGACCTTTCTGGAAATATAACAAGAACAGAAAATGAGTGTAATACTATTTGAAAATATAGAAAATGACAAAAATAGATATGGGTTAATTTACTTTGAGCAAGCTAAACAACTAAATTGAAAATAATCAGGTGCACGATAAGTACCCCATAGTTAAAAATAACCCAAGTCGAGTTGTCTTTAACCCAACTGTGTTTTAAGGCAAGGCAAGGCAAGTTTATTTGTATAACAAATGTCATGTACAAAGACAATTCAAAGTGCTTTACATTAAAACATGAACAATAAATAAAGAAAAAAAACATTTAAAAATGTACTAACTTTTTGGGAGCTATTTTAACTTAAGAATATATATATATATATATGGTTGTTGTGGTTGTTGCTTTAATACGTTTTTTCCCAAAATTGTACATGTTATTGTTATTTTTTTTATGTATCAAACATCAGTTTAGTAGCTAGCAACAACATAAAGAGCAAGCCTACATAAAATAATAAATAACTCAAATCAGTACAAAACCAAAGGTAATCAAACAAATCCAAACCCCTCTACTTCCTTATCCCCGATCGTCATTTAAAGGAAGTGAAGGCCTCAGCCAACATTTTGTCTTCTTAGCACCAGGAAGGAGAGGTGAGAAACTTTACTGATCAATAAACAAATTCAAATGTTTGTGTCTTATGTTCTGACATGAAACAGCCTATAGTGATGGCGAAATCAGCGCCTCATGTGGCACTGACCAACTTCTACACAAGTGGGCTGCAATCGACACTCTACTCGGATCATTTTAGATGGGAATAAAGAGATCTCATACTTGTCTGTTATTAAAACATTTGAGCGCACATGCGGTCAAAAGCTCTTTTTTCAAAGCCTCATAACCTCTATTTAAACAATGTTTGATTAAAGGTGTGTACTTATCATTTTATATGGAAAATATGTGGTTTGACATCTATTTGATGTGGCAAATGTTGGATAGTAATATTGGCAATATACATTATGTATGCTGGTGCTTCTGCAACTTTGTTTTTACACAAAACTAAACCTAAATCTATACAACATCACTTGTCTGACCTCATGACCTTGATCATCATTCTAGTATCAAATCTTTGGAATTTAACTGTGCTGATGAAAAAAGTAGTTGGATCAGAGGATAATAGTTTTATTAAGAGCTGAAACAAACTCGCTACCTTGATCCTCCTCTTCCAGACCCCCAGCCTTTTCACCAGTACATCTGCAGATTAGCCTTCTACATAGTTTTGCCAGCTCTATTTTCCAGGGTGATTCACAAAGGAGATAGCAGAGTAATTGTAGATAAATCCAAGTAAGATTCTTTGTGTTTTTGCTGCTGCTTAACCTTACCTTTTCTTTCCAATGTGGCTTGTGGCGCTTACCATCTGAGAAGCATCCACGAGGTTGTTAATTAGTTAACTTAGCTTGCCTTTTTTGACCAACCTGTGTCATCCCCATTTTTTCTGAACATCCAGGTATCTTGATAAAATCCAGAATTTTTCTGCAAACTGGTTATTGTTTTAATTACTATATCTAATTGTCAGGCCTCTCCCACATGTCAGTGTAATCACACTTGAAGATTAATCCTAATTTATTCAGCAGTTCTGTGTCCCTTGGCCTTTTTACCTAGACATGGTATGATAGATTCTCTCTTTTCATTGTAGATCAGAGTACAGATTTAAGGATCTACACTGAAACACAGAGGGTGTGCTGGTTTATCTAAGTCAAATGTTTGTTCAGCTTCCATTCATTATTTCACCAAATCGAGGACCAGTGGAAGCTTTTAAACCCCTTAGCACACGTTTTAAATCAGGAAGCGAGTCAAAACCTTGGACTGAAACCTACAGAATAGATGCAAACTATGGCCTGGCTGCACAATGAGTCATTGCAATAGTTTGTTTGTTTGTACTGGCATATACAGAAATGAGCAAGACTTATAAAAAGGTTAAATGAAAAAGTCACAATCACATGTAATTTTTATCCAATGATGATTGATTATAGAAAAGATGTATTTTGAACAAGAGGTCCTCTGCCTTCCTGTTTGAAGATACGTTTATGTTTTTTTTTACTGCAGGTAGCTTTTCAGATTTCCATAAAGTGTTGAAAAGGCATTTTTAGGGAACAGATCGTAGGAAAAAGTGAATTTCAACTGAATCAGCAATGTAAGTGAAGTCATGTTTCTTTCTGGAAATCCAAGATCTGCTCATTCATGATCTGCTTTGGATAGTGTCAAAGCCTTTCATTTTTAAAGGGAATTCAATTTAAATAAATCTATACATTTACCAAAAAGCAAATAGTTTTGGAACCACTGTTTACGGCAGGCACGTCCAAAGTCCAGCCTGTGGGCCTAATACGGCCCACGTTCAACTTTCTACCAGCCCACAGAGTCTTATAATGAAATCAGTAACATACGGTCCCAAGAAATTTCAAAGAACTACGATCTCTTGATCGTGACAGGCTGAATTATGCTATAAGCCGTTGCAAACCTGTGTGGCAACAACCTGTGGCTACTTGACCTTAAGAGCTCTACGAGGCAAATGAGAGGAACAGATTTTTTCTCTGATCAAAACCCCAGTGGTTTGTATGTCTGAATAAGATAACTATTTGTGTTATTTTCCTGTTGATGATTTAAATCTAGAAGTTTACAGTGAGCCTTTAATCGTAAACAATATGTAATGTTCACACGAGCCTACATTTATTGTTGACAAAAGCTTTTTTTCCAGACAAATGTTTTCTTTATTTTCTTTCCAGTAATTTGAGTACAAAAAAATAAATGTAAATGTAATTCTGTTCTGTGTGAAGAAGTTTAAGAAAATATCCCATCGCACATTTTATTAAATGATTCATTTGCATTTAAAGTCATTAAAAGGGTTCAAAGAATACAGCCCAAAGTGCTGGCTGTCACATAGTTTCACCTCACTAAATCTGAAGCTCTCACTAAAATCTTGGTGTCTCTTTCTTTGTCAAAGCAACAAGATAAAAATGTTACAAGCAAGGAAAAAAGCTGGTGTCTGAATGATTTCCCTTAAATATATTACTACCCACTTCCTTTACATGAGATATATCTGCAAGCAGCACCTGTACAAGTTCACATAATAGCTGAGCTCCATAACAAATTCGACAGGGTGCTGTTTGATACTTATTCATCAACTGCTGACATGATACATTCATTCCCCTTGCCAATTTTAATAAGTCATCTCTCTTAATGTGAGTTGGTTCTATATTACCACACATCTTTGATTAATTCGCATAGCTTCCTCTAATGTCAGCATATAAACGCTTGACAGAGGAGTCATAATTCAGGTGGGATTACGTTAGGTTATTGAAGGTATATTAGTCACGTTGTCAAGGAGAACATAATATTAATTTAGCATTTAGTACACTGTATTGTCAGCTAATTTTAAAATTATAAAGAACATGTTTAAATGTTGTCAAACCTTACATGCTAATATGTAACTTCACTATGTATTTTTGGCCGTAGGTCATAGCAATTGGCTTAGTTGTTAAGATCATTGTACGCAGCAGCTTTAGAGTTAAGTTCCTTCCCACACACAGCCAGGTGAGATTTCAAAGAACATTTAAAATGAAGAGCATGACCACATCTCAGAGGGCTTGACTGCTTACTACAACCCCAAAAATGATAACACAGCAGTATTAGTCAGACTCAGTATCTCTCAGCATTTTTTTTTTATACTTAGCCTTTTACACTCTGATATCCAACTGCTGAATCTCGTGAGTGCTAAAAGAGATAAATCACTTTCTTTAAAGACCCACTTTAATTAAAATTGTATTTGTTGTGTTTTTAATGATTTAGGATTTTTCTCATGATGAAGGACGTGTAAAGAAAAGTAGGATTAAAACTGCATTTATGAGTATTATTTATAATTGTGGTGAATAAAGAATGACATTTAAGAAAAGTTGTAGGTGTTACATGAAATTTGGTCATGATGATGATAGAAATACTTTTAAAAACCCAGAATTCAGAAATTTCTACTATTGCAGAAGATCTTTTTTCATGAATCTATCTTCCATTTTTTTTTTTTTTTTTTTTTTGGTCTAGGTTTGTAGTGTTCCGCCCATTCTACTCAAGTACTCAGTTATTCCAGAGAAAGGATTGACACCCCGTTATTTTGTCATGGGCTGTTTATGTATTTTCAAGTTTTTTCCCCTAAAAATGTCTCTTTGCTGAAAATAATTTTAATCACAGCCTTCCACTGACAGAATCGTACAACAAATGGATCTGTCTGTTCTTGCGCAAGTGAAAATTTATACTCTCCTTCACAGTTGCTGTCAGGATAAGACGCCAAACAGCCACACAATCTTCAAGTACAAATACAGCTAAGCCGCTAAGCTCCTGATTGCTGTAGGAAAACACTGTGTAAGCAAATGACTTTTAGGAGGAGGAGAAGGCCCCTCTGATTTCTCAATTATACTTCCTCCTCTGGCGTGAGGGGAAGGAGGCGAGCGAAAGAAAGAAAGGGCCTAAACTGCATCATTGACGGTTAACCAGGCCAAACCAAACGCGTACCCCGAGGTAATGTGGTCCAACAAAAAAGGGTAATAGAGCTTGTTTCATATGAAGAAGGCTCATGCTGCGACAGAGAGCAAGGTTACACATCTGAACAATGTGACTGTGGCACACTGTGATTTCTTTGTTTAAGCAAAACAAAACAAAAAAAAAAGGCTTCTGTGGTTTGTGGGGGAAAGGAGATGGAATGATTTGAGTAGAAAGCTGTTTATTCCAAAAAAAAAAAATTCCCAGATACATATTTAACAGGGCATGCATTGCATAGAAAAAAATAAACAAACAGACCCATGGTGGCATAGACATGAGAGGAAAACAATAAGGAATACCACAATAAATACCTCAGATGATCATTTTCACAGAAAAGCAGTTGTTAAAAATTTAAAATGTACTTTTTAGGTTTTAGTTTCTAGTTTTTTTTACAATAGACAAATCCCTATACTGAAGGGATGAGTGTGTATAACAGATGTGTGAATATAACTGATGTTTTAAACATGCAAGCGTTGAGTAGTAAACAGCAGCATTTGCATTCATACTGTGGGGATAAGTAGGTTACCCTCGAACAGGAATACATCATCTTCGGTGCACCATTGTTGTTAAATACTTAATGGAGCTGCCAGTATCTTCAATGAGCACCTGTGCCGTTGTTTTGTTAGTCTGATTAGAGTGTGAAAGAGCTAAGGAGAAAAAAAAAAAAAAAAATCAATGGGGAGTTCCATGTTAAGTCAACTTTGTGTGAACATAGTTTAGAAAATGCTTTTTTTTCTTTTGCAAAACATTTTTTTCTCATGATCTCATCAGGTCCTGAGCCAAACTTTTCTTTTCTAATTTATTTTTTAAATGTTTTACTGTTGAGCAATTCGTCAAGTCATTGGCTAACAGACACAAAAACCTCACTAATGAGTTTCACTTACAACAATTTAAAATGCATTTTAACAATGATCAGTTCGTATCATAATTTGTGGTTGTTGATACTATTTATATTTGATATTTTGAACGATCTGATTCACCAACCTCAAATCAATCCAGGACTTATTTAAACAGAAATTCAACCAACATAACTCACATGGGTACTAAACAGTACCCTTTTACAGGTGAAATTTTCCACATTCCTTGTATTTCTTACAAAATAATCAAGTTTACATGAAATATTTGTGCAAACAAACAAGTAAACAAGAATTAATAGAAAATATATTCACATTTTAGTTTCATAAAGTTCAGCCCATTGTTGTTCATCCACCTTAAAAATAACACCAGTGAAACATTATTAGAACATTATACCACACTGTATGGTCACATGTCTTTGCATAATTCAAAGTGTATGTGTGGACTGTAAGGACGGTTGACCATTTTTTGCTGCCATCACATGTGTGTTGTTTGCTCTGGTGGCACTTTGTGGTTCTTATGCTATTGTAAAACAAACCTATCATGCCTCAATCCAAATGGTGTTTTTCAATATCAATTTAAGTGATTTATTTCATTTAAAAAAAATCATAATGGAATTGGTTGATTTAGTTGACAACTTGCCACAGACATATCAATCTGGTTGGATTGTTGATTATAAATTAGTTAATTTGTTAAATTGATTAATCGTTACACTCTTAGTTTATTCACTTTTTTTGCTGTTGATTGCACCTGTAGAGGTAATGTGCATGGCATCACAACCAGGTACAAAAACTGCATAAATGTCAGGTACCATTGCATGTCGCAGGACGAAACTTCAAGCAGGAACCTTAATTTCACCAGATTTTATGGATGCAATCACTCATACAGCTTCATACTTCAGTTTTTGCTAGATATCTCCAATGTTGTGGCTTGCAGTCTGATGTAGTGGAGATGCTGAATGTTTTTTTAGAAATGTGCTGAATCTCTTTCAGTTTAATGATATAAGCTTTCAAGATCCATCGATTTAATTGCTCCAACAAAAAACTCAGTTAATAGAGCAGGCAACTCTACCTGAAGTGCTCTCGAGAAGGATAAAATGGTTCAGCAAGCAGGTATAAAAAGGGTAGATGACAGTCAAAGTCTTTGAACTGAAATATGGTCTTTTTTGATAGATATTGTTTTCTTAACCAGAGTAAGTCCTAATTACAGCAAGAAGAACCCACTTAACTTATCTACATGATAACTGGACGTCCTTTCAATTAAGTGTTTGCAGAGAGAAAAAAAAAACAGCATCTGTTGCTTTTCATTAAAACAAAATACTGTGCAAAGTTTAAGAATGTTGAAATACTCTGTTAAAAAAAAGACCTGTCACTGCTTTTCTTTGAGGGGTGTGGGAGTTCCACACCTCCCTGCCGTGCTTACATCTATTTTCAGTGATCCAGTTTGCAAGCCAGTAATCACATAATTAAGGCCCTTCATCATATTTATTCATCGTCAAAGGTTTCTGACAACCTACAACTGTTTTCCTCCCCCACAGCTAAACTCTGTGCAAACACAAATACCCTTTGCAGTATCTTGAGAGTTTAAAGGAGTTTGTCCTCGGCTTGATTTGTCTTTGTGTGTGAATGATAATATCGAACTGCAAATCATTGTGTCCAATAAAGAGATGATTCAAGGTTTTGGTTCGTCTGTAGAAATACTCCGTAGAGCGACGTTATGTGCATTAGAATCGCCAATTTTCATCTTGAATATTCTGCAGGCAGCTCGCTGAGAGCCCGACACCCAGTGAGCTGAAAATGGTTTCAAGCAAGATCTTATCATTAATGTATAATTCCACACTCCCGTCAGAGGAATACACTATCATCCCGCTTATTATTAAAAGTTTATAAGTCGTTCATTTTTGTCTTTGGCCACCTTAAGAGCTTCCATGGATTATTTAAACAATAGCATAGGCTAGAATAAAACCAAAGCTCCTGTCTATGCAGGGCAACCACCTGATCCTCCCATCATGCGATATATTGAAGAAAACAGCTTGCTAGTGGTCTTCAGCAATAGCAGTTGACATGTGCATCTTTTATGTCTGAGTGCTGTGAAAAGTGAGAAGCAGTCTGTGAAAATGCCATGGCTCTTTTTTTTAAGGTCAATTTGAAGTCAGAATATGGACATTTTTGATAATGGCAAAGAAAGCCATCATACAGTGGACAGTGAAAACTCTGTAAGCCTGGGTGTTTTAGAGAGTGCTCACTCTAATTGTCTTCATTCTTTCCATTTTCTAATGGTTTCCAGTGATGCATATTTTCTATCTCTAAAATAAAAATGCACTTTCATGCTGTGCTTGCATAAACAAATGCTTTATATGTGTGTGTATGTGGCATCTGTCCTGTTTTCTATATGGTAAGCCATACACCATTCTCCAGTCACCATTCGATCTCTTTTAACGTGTTCTCAGTGGTCTTTTAATTATGATTATGCTTTACAGTAGTTCATCATAACTTTGCCTCCAAGTTGTGGTCGGAACTGTTGTTGTGGAGTAAGCTCTCCCCATTTCCCATCATCCCTTTGTTTACACTCTCTCCAGCTAGCTTACAGCCCCTCAAACCCTCAACCTAGCATTACTGGTGCAACAAAAATGGCGAGCAATGTTGCAGCTATCCAGTTGTACAGTTTTGTGCCAGATGCCAGCTCAGATGAGGAAAACAAAGGCACATGGATCTAGTCATTTACAAGTGGACAACAGGGAGCTTGCGATGTGCCAATTGTAGCACATACATCATGTGTACAGCCATTTCTTGTCAGCTCCTGATTCACAATGACTTAAGTAAAAAAATCCTCTAACACAGTTTTAACATGAGAGAATTGCGACAAGAACACGTTAAAAACACCAAAAACACAATTTTCACTGGAGTGCTTCTTTAAATGACAGCAGTGTGGGAAACCTTGCAAATCCAGAGCAGCTGGATTTTGGAGCAATACTCAATCACCTGGATGTCATCAGAGGAAGGGCCTCATTTATATCGTCTGTTGGAAACAAATTATAACCCAAAGAGCAAGTTTGAAATAATTAGTCTAAGTAGCTAACAGGAAACTGCTGGACTCACAGGCCTAATGACTGCTGGGTAAAGGACTTAAGAAGACTAAATAAATATGAACGTTCAAAAACAAGAGTGGGTTCACTTCCAGTTTTCTGGTGTGCTGTGCCACAGCACTTGTGCCGAGGCACGCTGCCAGCATAAACTCATGAGGGTGTTGTATCGTTAACAAACAAGCTCAGCATAGCTCTATTCTTCCCCTCCTACAATTTAAAACACGAGATGGGAGTGTGCCAATGACAGAGTGGGGAGCGATGCCTTCTGCATGTGGGGGAAGTGCAAATGATAAAGCGTCCTTTCTGAAACACACAGCTGGAGCTTTAAGGGATGGGGAAACTGTAAAACAAGCTTCGCCTTAATTAGCAAAACTCTTAAATTTAAAGTAGCATTCTATTCCTTCTGTCTGTCTGGGAATATACTAGAGAATAAAAGTGAAAGAAAGTCATCACCAAAGATGAAACAATTTATTATGTTGCATTATTAGATGGGCAGGAGGCCTAGAGGAAGGCCAAAAATGAGATTTATGGATGCTGTGAAAGAGGACATGACGTGATGTCAGAGAAGATGATGGGTTAAATGGAGAAAGAAAATCAACAAAGGACACCCCTGACGGAAATAAAGATTCAAAAGAGGGAAACAAGATAGTGCTCAGTGATGTATTCCTTCTTCATCTTTCTGACTTAATGATTTTATTCATTTTTATCACAAAAGCAATTAAAATAGACTGTCTTTGGTGTAAAAGTCTTGGAAACAACTGTGAAGTCTAATATTTGTTTAGGTGCTTTTTTCATTTGTTAATTTTCCTGCAAATAAAAATAATTTCATCAAAGCAATCAGTCATAGTTTGGGCCTTGTTCCAACTAAAGTTTTCATGAAAGTTTCCCCCCACCACCACCTTTTTTCATTGACAAGATAAACATCCCAGTCTTTTGGGGCTGATATAATTAAAGCTTTAGTTAAAAATTAATCTTGATTCAGGGAAGATATCGATCTACCTGATTCACTGTTTTTTTTTTTCCCCTTTAAAACTTAAAACGGAAAAAAATAAATGTGTGCAGGTGAAGGGTATCCATAACCTCCGTATGGACATAGGAACTAGACCAAAGTCGATATTTGTCCTGTCAGATCTGAGAAGTGCATGTGATCTGATCAATCACAACCTTTTCTCACAGAAGTAAAATGAACCTCTTCAGACTCCATTCATTTTTTTGATCATTGGTTTGAAATGTCAATGACTTTTTATTTCTTTCCTCTACATGTGAAAACCTCAGAAATAACCTGACCGGTTGTAAGCAATTACTTTACTTTAGTATCTCTGTCTAATGTCAAAAACCTTGGTGTTATTTTAAACCTCCATAATATCTCCTACAACTGTCTCACAAAACAAAATGCAAGACAATCTTTGTATCTGTTGATGTACTATTAAATAATCTAAACTTGCTTTTTTAATTTAAGACAGTATAATTAGGAGAACTAGGTGGACTTCAGCTTGGGGAAAAATGTGAAATGCATTGGTTGTAGCTCTGATTAGGACGAATATGCAAGATATTACAATTATGATTTTTTTTTTCTCCATGTCAAACTGACATGATCCTCACAAGGTGACTGGCCTCCATTGTGTGATTAGTTAGTTAGTTAGTCCAGTGCTTTAATTGTTCCAATGAATAACCCAGTTATTAGAGCAAACATCTCTACCTAAAGTGATTTCAAGAAGGGTAAAACGGTTCAGCAGGTGTCAAGAAGAGGTGGTGGAAGACCCAAAATGCAGGAGACCGGACATGTGACAGAAGCTAAAAACATTTAATTAGTAAACTGAAGCATGACAAAAATCATGGAGAAACAAAGGAGTGACAAAACAAAGCAGATGACCTGACCACGACGAACTGAAAACCAGTTACTGTAAATACACTGAGGTTGATTAACTAAATGACGACAGCTATGGATGATTAACCTGAAACTGGTGTGACTGACCAGGGCAACTCAGAACATGACCAAACATAACAAAACTTAAACTAAATCACAGAATCCTCACAGTAGGCACGTTCAAAATTGCTTTGGTAGACAAAGTCTAAAATAGGGTCGTTCGTTGGTTGGTGGAAAAAAAAATGCTTCTTAAATCCATTTTAGATATTGATTTATACATTGATTAGAAAATAAAACATTAACAAACATAATTGGACTTATACATACAGTATACACACATATCACATTGAACATAACAGTCAAATTGAGCATTTTTGAATGCTTGCAGGTTGTGAAGCAAATTGATAAAATCTCACCCCTGTTTTTATTTATTTTTTTTTGTTTGTTTTTTTTATTTTGAAATAATCCGGTGGTTGACATCTATTTAAAGTTCTTAGTATGTATGTTATTATCAAATAACAAAAAGAAATACAAAATTGAATCTCAAAAGATATTATTACATTGTTAAAACCAATCATTATTACTCGTCATGCAACAAAAACAAAGTAGTTATTGAATATCTTCATAAAAAAGTATTGCACTGCAGAATTATGAACATCTACTGCTCATTTATTTGTCAGTGGATCACATCACTGTCAAACTGCAAACTGTGTTTTCCACTTTTGAATAGTAAAGTGAGGGGCAAAGACTTTACGGTTTCGTTCCTCTCTTTTGGAATCATCTTCTTCTTTAGGGTTTAGGAAACACACTAAGGTAGCACTTTCTTTGGCCGTGGAATTAAACTGACACCTTTCCTTTTTTGATGAAGCTCATAGAGATATCCTAGGCAACTCCAGTCCTTTGGTCTTGCTGCTATAAGCAAAGGCTGTTGGTATACACCTCCTAATGCAACTGGGACCTTTGGTCTCTTTTCTTTCCATTTTGTTTATCTTGTTTTGCAGCCATTAACTCTGTGTTTCTCTTTCCTCCAACAGTTCTTATCACTGGCAAATGTTGTTTTGTCTTTGTTGTGCTTTTTCCTCTTGCTCTCCATCTGATCAAGCCTCCACTGTAAGTAAATGCTTAATGTATGGTTGAGACAAATAATGGATCAACGCAAAGTCTGTGTGGATATACCTTTATAACATATAGATATATTGGTTCTAGTGAATTTGTCTGAAGCTGATTCTAAACGTTTTAAAGTTTTTTTTTTTTTTTTTTTTGCTTAAAATGGATTGGACTAAGTTTTATACATCAGATTTTTTGTGGGGTTTTTTTCAGTCTAAAATATACACATTTAAAATAATGAAAAGAGGAATTACACTTGTGTCAAATAGAAGGCACCTACCTTTACTTTGTTTAAGGGTAACACATGTTTTGAAATGCCACAATGTTGACTCTCTTTTTGTCGGTTTATTCAAAACTTTAAAAGAAATATGTTATTTAGAAAGATGCAAACTGTTTGCCTTGTAAAAAAAACAAAACAAAAACAATTATTTATTGGAGACATTTTTTTGTTGAGAGTAGGCTATTTTGAACACAAGCTCTCTACAAGCAAATTACCATAGCAACATTGTTATACAAGATCCATCCATCAGGAGAAGTGTTTCTGTCCCTATTCAAGGCAAACTGTCATTATAAAACAAAATGTTATAATGAAATCGTCACTAACCCAACAATATGCTACATACATTTTTATTTTTCTACATGGTGGATCTTATTTATATTTGACAGAGTGTTTATATAATAACCCAAACATGTCTGGATGACATCTTAGTAAATCAATGTTGTCATTAAAGTCACTTTAGCTATTTACTCCAGCTACCCTAATATTGATTTTAAAAATCAATTACACTATCAAGACAGATAAGATGCCAGTTTGTCAATATAATCAATTGTAATTTTTTGCTTGCCCTCTTTAGACTAATTATTAAAGGCACTGAAGTCTTAATCTCCAACAGACCAAATGTAGGTCCAGTCAGACAGTAAAGCTGGCAAACTTTGTGTGATCAGGTTGGGCTTTTCGCTTCACCCATAGTTATCATTGAAGTTCACATAACTGCTGAAGTCAGGGCCCTTTCTGAGCATCAGGTTTAATTAGCTGGATGTACTTCGGGTGAGGAATGGACTTTTATTTAAGGCTGAGAGTGTTATCGTGACACACTTCTTGATCCCCTTGGCCCTGGTCATGACCCGAGGGAGCTTCCTTCCATGGCACAAGACGTGAAAGACTTTTCAGTTCGCCCTTAGGAGGATCGCACCAGTCTGCTTGCAGGGCTGGACATCTTGTTAAGGCTCAGTGGCTCACACTGAAAATGAATGAGTTGAGCAAGAATTTCACGATTGGACCTCCGCTATCTAACAAGCCAATCACAAAAGCCAATTAGGACTCGGGCGTTGCTTTGGGGATACAGAGATTCCAGGGCTTGGGAAACGATTCTTTAGTCCTGGCTCTTGGCTATAACCTGCAGCTGAATTTCAGTGTTTTCTGCAAGAGAGCAAACAACAGCTCTAGACAATCTCACCTGTGGGCGGACTCAGATTTCCCCTGGTCCAACACACATGGGCTGAATGCAACATCACTTTACTTAACTTAGTGTTGTCAGAACTTTCTGAAGCACTTTAATAGGAATTGCTTAAGTCTCCTTTGACTGTAGAGCCTCACTCAAGGAATAGTTAACATATTTAATTGTTACTGTTGATTGAGTTCTAGAACATATGCCCTGTGTTCACTTAGCTTTACAGGTATTGCAAATATGCTAACGTGGCATATCACAGTAAATAAAGTTTGACTGACTGACAGACTTGTTTCTGACACTTTCTTCTCACTTAATTCTCCTTATAGTTCATTGTGCCTTGAAGGCCTATATGACATGAGTTTGAAAATAGATCATTCATTGACAGTGCGCTTTATTATGCTGTGCAACCTATACCATGAAAAGCATGGTACTGTATTAAGAAAATTGTGAGCAATGTAATTGTGGTTTTATACACAAGTTAGCTTTATGGATGTCCTTCCTGTACCAGAGTTCTTTGGTCACAATAAATGTAACTCCTATATTTTAATGCTAAAAAACAAACCATTGTGCATACTTAGAATGTCTCAAGGGAAACAATGTCCTAAACGGAAAGATGAACAGACTGAGAGAAGTGGGGTCAAGGCAGTCCAGATGGAGCATTCTACATTCAGGGCTTTGCAATCTTAGGAGAAAAAAATAAATATCTTGTCTTTTTAAATGCTTTTGAATAGGGCACTTTTCCAGACAATTCTATTTGTTATATTGTAAACAAAGTCAGAAACGTTTAAGAGAAAGCACAACTTAAATCAATAAAAAATCCTCCAGTGTGGCTGTGCAATGGCAGGTAGTGAGCACAACATGGGAGATTTTTTAAGCATGCATATCTCACATTGATTTTTTTAAGTGTTTTACTAAATTTTTAGCTAATATATATCATTCGATTAGATTTAAGACTCATTTTTTGCACATGAACTCCCTAAAAATAATTTCAATTCTGCAATAGTTAAATTGAATGTTACTGTTTTACATCAAAAATGTCTGCGAAAAGCTGGAATCTTTGCTTTTTTTGTGAGGGTATATGCTTTTTGTTGTAGTTGTTCTTTTTTTTCAATGAAACAACAGTAACAATGCAACAACATTTAATACTAGTATTTTAAATCTAAAAAAATAAACTGCTTAAATTAATGCATATTATTCTTTTAAATTAATATTTGAAACTTAAGACATTTTAGCTAAATGACTTCTTTTCCCTGTGCATGTTTGAACATTTTCTTGTTGTTATATATTTTAAATATCATTTTAAGTTAAAGCTTGCTATTACTTTCTTTTCAGGAAATTGAGCTAACAGTGAAATGAGGTCTTACTCTCGACACTTCAACAAATTAGCCTTGTGCATTTGGTGGATTATATAAACTTCATTGTTTAACAGAAGCAGTTCAATCTTGTTATCACTTGTGCAGCAACATCAACTAAACAAAAGATTTCCCCAAAGCCCTTGGCATGGTTCAATCCTAATAGTCTTAACAGCATTAGACAGAGAACAGCCACAAAAGGCAGATCACCCCTTCCCTCCTCCACATTTAGGAAAAGATTAGGCATGCCACAAATCCCCTGCATGTTTACAACAGGTGAAGCATGCTAAGTGTAGCTGCTTTTAATGGAAGAACTTCACACCAAGTTAAGATGCTGCTTCAGGATAAAAAAATAAACTACATTCTTGATGTGTTTATACTTATATGTAGTTATTTTGTCTGATGGCAGAGAGGATTATGGAAAGCTGTCAGAATGAGACAAATTACTTTGTCTGACTACTAAGCCTCATAAATGATAGAATCCAATCATTCACTGGATTTGGTGTAGCGCTAATTAATTAAAACATGTTTTATATTTGTATTTTTATTTGATTTGGTATGACAACTTTTACTATGATTAACCTATTTTTGTGTGAAAAATTTACAAAATAGTTTGACAAATCCTATTTGTGCTTTTAGGTTACAAATGTCCAGAAGGTACTTTATGTCTCTGATTCAAGACATTCTAAGTGTTCATAGACATTTTTGTTTGGTTTTGAATTTGTTGTGATTACAGACAAATCTTTATTAAGCTTAGTTATGTTTCTCATGGCAGACAACTGAATGAACTAAATTAAGTGACAACCACAAAATGTCAAAACCAGAACAAATGTGTAACAGTCAACACAAAATCATCACATAAATCTAGGTCTGTCATTGAGTCATGTCAGCCAAGTATCTTTAGCAGCAACTTGCTCAGATCTGATAATTCAACAAGCAGGTGTGGTGCAACATTCATGTATTTTCCTCTGAGAAGATTTTTTTTAAAAAGTGTGCAACTAAAATGGGACTTGGATGTCGGTAAATATTTTGGAGAAAAAAACAATAGAGATGATACTTCAAAAGCTAAATGAACTCCAGTCTCAGCTCACAATGGGTCAACTGAAAAAGGTGTGTAGTCGTCTTCAAGACTGAATCCACAGAAAATTGTGTTTTTGTGCTGTTAACATGTACATGTGGCATTTCTCTCATGATGGAGGACATTTATAGTGAAAATTAAGCTTGAAATTGCATTTTAGAGTATGTTTTTATTCAAATTGTTGTGAATCAGGAGCAGATGAAAAAAGCTGTTTAAAAAAAGCTTGTAGTTCAGATTTAGAAGCTACAATCAGCGGACCACATCTCCTTGCTCTGCTGCATTTCAGTGCATCAACTTGCAAACAAAAAGATCCATGTACGTCTTAATTTTCCAAAAATATTAATGCTCGGGGAAAAAGTCTCTCATAAGTCTTGTTTCCATTAACTAGGAAATCTGTGGATTTGCGATAATAAATTTGCTTAATGGAAACGCCACAATTTTTGAAAAAAACTTGCATTTATCGAAAAAGTTTTTGCGCTTGGAGAAGGTGGTATTTGGGGCGTATCGAAATGGACATAATAATCAATGGTGCTGCAAAAGCCGTGACGTCACCCAAATGCTCAATTTTTGTGAATCTACTTAAAACAATACTTGTTCTCATCCATCCCCATGGTCTTAAATGACTTATCACATTAGTTGGTTTGTGTTTATTTGCATAATTATGATTTAATGCAAACAGTATAATTGCGAAATTGTGTTTTTTCGACATTTCCAGAATGTTGATAACGTTTTACGCATCTGTGTAATGGAAAATGGAAAGGGGATATTTAGTGTATCCTGATGAAGTAGCAACCACGCGAGAACTGAAAGACAAAAGACAAGACTTACATACCAAACTTTTCAGAGTGCCAAACCTTCTTATATGTTGTTGAGAACTGACAAATTAAATGTTTTGTTTATAAAAACTTGAAAACTGACACACAACACGGGCAGAGTTTCAAAGCACTAGTCATTTTTTTAGTGATGCATCTCAATGCCTGGCGTTGGTCCTGTTTTAGAGACAAGATGGAAAGCTAAAGTTGTGTGATTCTTGCACCATCTTAGCTTCAAAGAAGAATCAATTTTTTTCTCTCTGGTAAACTGCAGTTTTTGTCTATAAAATATGCAATACACAAGAGATTTAGACTTTTTTGTGCCATGTACCATCTTTCACAATGTAAACAGATAATTATTCACTTAGACAGACATATATGGCCCTCACAACAACTAAATTAAATGCCTCAATGTTGAGGTGGGTCACAGAACTCTTAGACTAGCATTAAATGTTTAATGTTGCAAAACTTTTCAAGCTAATATTATTTGTTGATTACACAAATATATTCTACTCTCCAGACAATCAAATGGAACTTAACGATGTGGTAAAAAGTTATTCAAAATACAATTATGGATGGATTACAACAAACTATCTTTGAACTTTGACAAAACCAAAGCAATATTTTTTGTATTGCAATGCCAATACAGAGCTCTCTGTTAAAATAAATAATGCTTTAATCTAAAGTGTCACAGAAATCAAATTCTTAGGGATTATTATCGATAACAAATTAAGTTGGAAGCTAGACATCAGACACATACAAACTAAAGTTACAAAAGGTATTTCAATCATTAATAAGTCTAAATATATATTAGAATGCAACTGTAGATATTTTCGTACAACTCCTTAATATTAACTTATTTGATCTACTGTATAGAAATCTGGGGTAATAAAAGTTCACTACATCCTCTCTTTTTACTTTAAAAACAAGCCATCAGAATTGTACATAAAGCTGGTTATCTTGATCATACAAACGCTTTTTTTGTCAATCCAGACTTTTAAAACTGTATGACCTTCTTGATTTTTACACTGCGCAACTTCTATACAGCGCTAGTGGTAAAAAAAAGTCCCCATATAATATCCAAAAACAGTTCTTAGAAAACAAAGGAGGCTACAAACTGAGGGGATGTAGGAACTTCAGGATCAAATTGATAAGAACCACAAAGAAAAGTTTCTGTGTGTCTGTGTGCGGCTCTAAACTTTGGAACGGGTTAAATAATGAACTTAAACACTGTCCACCAAGAGCAGCAGGAACCTTAGATGTGTCATGTGATCTTCTTCTTGCTACTTAAAGAGGAAAAAGCCATACCAAAACCACAAAGTATTAGTGTGGTGACAACTTATTGGTTTGAATGTAAATGGCAAATGACGTGTACTTAGCGTTTTTCTACCTTCACTGAAGGCCCAGAGCGCTTCAGCCACAGTCCCATTCACACACTGAATATGTCAAGTCTCAGTTGACTTTATACATCTGGAAAACAGTAAATAGGACTCAAATATATTGTCACAGTTACGAGCCATTTTACATGTTTTGCAAACTAATATTCTAGTCAGAACAAGAAGTAAAGACTGCATCTAAGAAGATCTTTGACTTTGTTTTAAAGTTCAGTTTTTCTTATTTTTCTCAAAGCTGTACCACAGGTCAAGTTAAGAGATTCAACTGTATATTTCTTTGCATGCTGTGTTTTCCTGATAATGGAACCAAAACTGATTAGAAACACTCTTGGGAAAGTTGTCTCCATACAGAATTGTACTCACCAAGATTCTACTGGATATGCCTACAGTATATTCTGCTGTCTGCATTTTGGCTGCTACCCCAGATTGTTCAATGACTGAAGGGTTGACATTAGACCTGATGACAATAGTCTCTCTCATAAAGAATATGCTGACAAGTGGGGACAAAGAATGAAGGAAGCATACCAGTTAAAACCAAGTGAGAAAAGGGAAAAGACTGGCACACAACTAAACTGTACCCAGAAAACATAATACTTATCCAAAAAAAAAGACAAAAATAGGTGGATTGGTTACAAGGTTACATGGATTGGTTAAATTTGTTACATAAAGGAAATATGCATATTGTCCTGTTTATAAAGTAAAGATAGAAAAAATGGAGTGGACTATGGAATGCTTTGAAGAAATGTGTTGCCCCAGTGACTTTTTTTAAGCTAAAGTGGATGAACCAGACAAGAGTCAAAAGGACTTTCAGGAACAAATAGGATAAAATTACAAGAAAACATCCATGTTCAAGAAAATGAGGCAGCCACCTCAGAACAGAGGTCCCAGAATTTAAACTTTAAGCATTAAAATCACCACAACTGGAGTTTAGAGACAGAATTAGTCTGGGGATGGAAGGGAAGATCAAGTGCTGAGTAGGACAAGGAAAAAAAGATGTTTTGAGATGAAGTACCAGAGAAAACAACACAGAGACTCACAAACAGCAGAGTGGGGATTTGAATCTCAGAAATGACCAAAAAAAAAAAACTTTAGGATGGAAGTCGGGCTGGATGTCAGAAGATGACACCACCATTTACCAGAAAGTTTTTTTTTTTGTTTTTTTTTTCAGAATCAATGATTCAGGGTAGATTTTTCCTTGTCCATTCCTTACTGAGCTAGAAAGTTTGAACTTGCTAACTGCTGTTTCAGAAATTGGAAATTCTCTGTTGTTGAATTCCTTAAAATTAATTTGAAAGTTGAGAAGAGAGGCACTTTCTAAGAAGGTAGACTAAAAGCAAAAATCCTGTTGAGAAGCTTTCGCAAGAAGGTATTTGGCATAATAAGGCTAGTGTTTACAATATAAAAGAGAATTTTAGAACTGTTGGTAAGAAAAATAAACACAGAGAAGATAATTTTGCAAAGTGATACTTTTTTCAATGTACTATGGGTCAAAGGTTATACTTTCACTGACAAAGATATTTCCACTGTAATGATCATAGTGTAAAATAACTCATCATTTCACACAAAAGAACAAAGAGAAAATCAAAATTATTTAAATATTTTTATTATAGGTTTGTCTTAGGAAGTGGTCTCTTTGATTGTTGGCAGTTTTCCCTCATTTTTTTTAACTAAATGTTAACACAGAAACAACTGGTAAACGGTAAAAGGTGAATGAATGCAAATCTTGTGAAAAAAAGTAGTGCATTTTAGCTGCAATGAATAAATTATGCAAACATATATTCACCTCAGTGAAAATGTGAAGTTTTGCTGTAATTGGGGTATTTGGACAAATGAACAGGTGTAATTATGCTATTCTTTACTGAAGATGGAATAGAGGATGGGATGTTAATTCATTTTGACCACAAAGAGAGAGGCAATCTTTACATTTGCTTCATGGATTTACAGATTTACAGCTACACAGAGCTTTGAAAATCACAAATTTAAAAAAAGAATAAAAAGAAAACATTATAAAATAGGGGCTGCACGGTGGCGCAGTGGTTAGCGCTCCTGCCTCACAGCAAGATGGTTCCCGGTTCAAGTCCTGGCTGGGGGACCTTTCTGTGTGGAGTTTGCATGTTCTCCCCGTGCATGCGTGGGTTTTCTCCGGGTACTCCGGCTTCCTCCCACCGTCCAAAAACATGCTTCATAGGTTAATTGGTTACTCTAAATTGTCCCTAGGTGTGAATGTAAGTGTGTGTGGGTGTGTGATTGTGGCCCCTGCGACAGATTGGCGACCAGTCCAGGGGTGTACCCTGCCTTCGCCCATGAGTAGCCGGGTTAGGCTCCGGCAACCCCGTGACCCCGAAAGGGATAAAGCGGATTGGAAAATGAATGAATGAATTATAAAATAGTGGGCTCTGTTGTCTTACCCTAAATGCTTACACTCCCATGGTTGAATGTCATTGTTTTGCAAATTCAAAAACAGCAAAAAGAAAAAAAAAAGTCAAAATATGTCAACTCTAATAGCTTAAGTGTCAATTCAATTCCTTAAGCACAGTTTAGTAGTGCCTCTGTTTACAAATTTACACAAAATAGAGGGGTTTTTTACATTTTACTTATATATATTTATCTTTTTTTTTAAATAATGTGTGTGGGGGGTATATTGCACTTACAAAGCCTGAGTGGAGATGAATTGACACATTAGTGCCAGGGAGCTTTAACGATTTGTCAAATGAAATTAGAGCAACTGCTCTTTATGATGGTGCTGCATAAGAAAGTAACTGAGGGAGAATAATTCAGTCTCAATTCATTTTCTGCTGAAGGCAGGTCAGGGTTGAATTACACCATTTGGCTTTCAAAACTAATGCTCATGCATATCTTGACTGCTTGAACAAAAGCGTGGGGTGGCTTTTATGGATCCTGTAGAAAGGGTGTGGGGACGGCTTAGCCCGTAAAGCTCATTGCAGGAGATGATCACTGACAGCTATAACCTTACGGCACTATTACCACCAGCAGGAACGATCATTTGGGTATTACATTTAACAGTGTGATCTAATGGATCTGCCTTTGTAGCCGTGCTACACTTTGCTGCCCCATTTGAAATGTCTAACAACTTTGTTTTCCTTTATGTTATAGAATGAGCTAACTTTCACACATAACTTAAAAGGGAAAAAGTACAATGGAACATTAAACATGCAGCGGCATTCTTTTCCCCTATTGCCGTTGATTAAAACAAAACAAAATGTCAGGGACCAAATGTTCTATTTTTGGCATATATGTATTTTTTTTCTTCATTTTTTCAAATAAAATCAAGCTTCATGTTCGTTCTGCTTCAACACATTTAATCTAGAGGATGAGCCATCCCTTAGTGAACCAATGCACCCCATGCAGTCTCCGATTAGAGTTTACCCTTCACATGGTACAGAACGGGGTGATATTGACTGTTTCCACTTCAGTGGAGTTTGTCAAGATTGACACATAATGAAAGCACAGCAGGAATGACAAAAAGAGGCAAAAGTATACTTGCTGACGAGACATCTGATTCCATTAAAATTAGCCACAGACTTTAGAAGAAATAAATGAACAGATGAACATGGGAAAATCTTTTGTCATCTTGCATAAAGGTCAAAACAGGGACTATTTTAAGCAATGCAGAGTCCACCTTATTGTAATAAAAGCCATTTTTCTGGGAAATCGCTCCAATAAGTTCACACACTAAATAACTGATTCTAGGTTAAGGATTATTAAATATTTCATATGTTATGCATCCAATGACTTAGCCTTAAAGATGGTTTCAAAGAAAGAGGAAGTGTGATTTAACAACTTAAAAATGTTGCACTTGTGATCAAAAACTCATCCTGCTTTTTTAAAAAGGCATTTTTATTTGGAGTTGGAAGCAGACGAGGTGTCAAATTTGCGTCTGCCCCCTCTTCATTCGTTGACCTCATCATGGAAAACATGGATGATGTTGAGCGAGGAGCTTTGAATGTGTTGGATAGCTCTACAGAGGCTCACCAGAGTTTCTCCCGATGAATGTGCTGCACTTCTGCAGTGGACCTGCAGCTGACGGCTGTTTTAAACGGTACTTCTGTCTGTCTGTGGCCCAGTTTGAGCACCAGCCCAAGAGGGGGAATATAAAAATAAATCTATGGGATGTTTTTATTACTGTCTAGATGAAAATAAGAAAAACATCATAAGCCCATGGAGCTTGGGGAATTGCCCTTGCTACGATGCACCCACGGTGGTTCTACGCAGAAGCTCTCTGCAGTCAGGTGGTTCTCTGTGGCGGCTCTCCATGGGCCAGGATAGCGTGGATAGCTCGCAGCTAGCCAAGTTCCGCTGGCGGAGCCAGACAGCTGAGTGTCTCGCTAGCTCTGCCCCCCCTGTTTGATGACGGTGATTGCTTGCTCTGCCGGACCTTGTGGGACAGAGCTTGCTATGCTGTTCACCGGGTGGCTGGCTACCATAGCGGGCTCTTTTGCTTTAGCTTCATAGCCTCTCTGACAGACTGGTGACCTGTCCCGGGTGTATCCTGCCTTCACCCAACAGCAACTCCGCAGCCCAAGCGGGTTAAGAAAATTGATGGAAGTTCAAAGGACGAAAATATTGAATTCATTTTTCTACTCTTTGTCTAGTCACTGAAAAGTGTCACGTCCCCAAAGCTGAGTCCCTGATTGGTTGACGTGGTGCTTCACCATGCAAAACTCGCTGCCTCCGATGCCAAAATTGCGTCTTTCAATTGACTTTACATTAGACCTTGTCACCCCCATCATGCCAGACACGTCCAGAGTGACTGTACCTTTAGGCTCATCTAAGATCATGAGCAGAACTTGTGTTTAAAAATAAACAAACAAAAAAGAACAAATATTTTTTTTTGTTTGGAGAGGCCAAGATTGGAAAGGATTTCTACAGTAAGTTGAATTGTGGTGGATCTCTCTCAATCGTCTATATTAGCTGCCTTGATGAAAAAAAAAAAAGACAAGAATAAGCTTAAGAAGAGATACTTTTGCAGTTCACCCAGGTATATTTTAACAAATAATTATCAAACATGTTAAGGGTACCTTGAAAACTGTAAAAAAAAAAAAAAATAATAATAATAATACATTTTTAAAAATGCATAAACAAGTGCAATATCAAAAACGTAAGGTCAGGGTATTAGCTCAACTAAGTTAGCTGGCACAGACAGTAAAATCATGGTCACTGAACCACCTTTAGATATCTTTGCCAGTGTAGAGGCCAAGTCCTGCTGGAAATGAAATCAGCATCTCCATACTTATATCTCCATACCTATAATTTCCTCGTAGATGGTCACATTGACTGTGGACTTCAAAAGACACAGCCAATGAGATGGTGTCCCCAAATCCTCCCTGAAAGTAAAAACTTTCCTCTTGACTTCAGCAGCCTCTACAGTCAGTGTGACAGTCAGCTCCCCAGGCAAAAAGAGGAAGAAATCTACATCCGACCGCTTTATAAGTGCAAATGAATCAGGCATGCATGATGTGGCAGCAAATCTCCTCAAGTGTTTTTGGTTTGAGATTTAAGAACATGTAACATAAATAAATTACTGTGCTTGAAAAGCAAATGGTCAAAATGAAGATGACCCTTTTTTTTTGTGATCGGTGTGGACTTTCCTGAAACCAAAAAAAGATGTTATGAACGAGTTATAACAATTGTTCTTGTTTTAGAGCTGTGGCTTGGAGAGCAACCCAAAGTTAAAAATTAAAACACACACACAAAAAAAAAAAAAAAAAAAAAACTCTGCCAAAATGTGTCTTGTGGATACCTTGGCTAGTCCAAAACCAGGATAACAACCACTGATAAATGAAATCTGCTAAGTAGTCATCTTTCTTTTTTTCTTTTTTTTAACAAGTATTTTAGATGCTTAAAGGCTGTAAAAAAAAAATAGAAAATAAAAACCTCACTACACACTTTATACACTTCTTTCAGACAGACATTAACATTTAAACATGTTTGTCTCTTGTTTAAACTCTCAAAGTTCAAGCACTCTTAGACATATAAGTCCAGTTCAATAGAATGAGACCTGTGTATATCAACACAGCTAGCTGATTGAATTCTGATACTTTCTGAGACATGGCACAAAGGCCATTGATTGACAACAGTTTACAATCAAGACGCAGAACATACGGCGTAAAAAGAAGTATGCAAAATTGCACTAAGACAACCTACAAAACAGCGAGACTGTGAAATAGAGAAGGACCACTGTATTTGTATTGTTTTGTTATTTTTACATTTTTTCTCCAAATAACGCACAAACAATATTATAATTGGCTTATAGTTTTATTTAGTGACTTTTAGCAACTTTTAGAAAATGGCAACTTTCCCTACTAAAGAAGTTGGTAATACTGTACGATAGTTGCTTGGCTAAACTTGAAGTAGCTGATACAGGCTCTATCAGTCCCATGACTCTGCACTGGACAAAGCAGGAATAGAAGATGGATAAATGGATGTAGTATACCTGTAGACAACAAATGCCAATATAGCAAAACCATATTGCAAATTGCCAAACAAGATGATTAGGCGGGGATTGATATTGCTTTATTTGCTATAGTAGAAGTGTATTTGGGATTAGAACACATAAAAAGGCATGTTTTCACTCAAAGCAAAATTACAGACATAAAGATAACCATAAAGTAAGAATGCAAAATAACATTTTTTTTTTCTCAAATCAAAGATACTTAAATGAAGACTGTTCAATCAAATCATTAAAGCCAAGCATCTCTTAAATTTCTGGGTGAACGATGCGCCAGAAACACAGTATGAAGTCCACCAAGTGATCACCAAAAAAACGTTCACCTCTTTAGCACAAAATGGTGAATGTGTTTTTGCCATTGCCAAATATTACCTTGAGATTTTCAGCTACATGGTAGAGAAAATGTGCTTCACAGCCCACTTCAAGGTCATCACATTGTCATTGTGTTTGAAAAGACAGTTGGTTATTGCCAGGACAGTTTGAAAAAGAAGATTGAATATCATGCTGTCATCATCGAAATCAAATCTTGGATTTCAGCAAGTTTAGCTGTGTTGTGAAATACTGTATACAATGCGATTAAAAAAAAGGAAAAGTTATAACGCAGAAATCCATTACCATACAATGTAAGACTTCTACACCTACGTGCCCCACATTTATACTTTATGTGACAGACAACTTGGAAGGCTTAAGAAGAATATTTTTTTTATTCATACTTTCTTTGTCCATCAGGAAAAAATAACATGCTGTCTAAAATGACTGCAGACGATACAGTCTGAGGGGTAATTAAAAAACAATTAGGAAAATGTGGCAAGGTAAGAGCACATTCACCTCCCACCAGCTAAATGAGGTCATTAAGCAAGCTGGATGTGATACATGTGTAGGCAGAAATGATCAGTTTGAAACAGAAATGTGGAAATTGGGTATCACAAAGCATTAAATGTTATCTTCAACCTGTCTGTACTTGGACTTATACAGAGTTATACCCATATATGCTTCATTATTATTAACATTATTTCTAGTTTTTTTTTTTGGTTTTTTTTTGGTTTTACACTGTCAAGTTTGGACAACTGAAGCAGTTGTCAATAAATAACAAATAATTCTGTTTTTCTGATACATGTCCATTTTTATAATAATACATATACAGTTAGTAATGTGCTTTTTAGAACTTCAGACAAAGAAAGATGCTAAAAATACAGAGGACCATTCATAGCATTTGTCACTCTTGCAATTTCCTTGAAGGCATTTCACAAATCTTTAGTGCCTCTTGAAGGAAGCGTATTTATTGCTGTTATTGTTTCCTTTTTTACCTCAAACAATTTCTTTTTTTGAGTCTTTCAAACACCTTTCTTCTCTTTTTGGTTGTCTTCATAGCCTCAAGCTACTTTAAGGTCAGCAAGTCCACATCTGCATCCCAGTAGCTTCTCTGATTCCTCCTGTTATTATTTATTTATTTATTATTTTTTTTGGAATGAAAGTCCCAGTCCGGCTGTCAAGCAGTTGTTTGCCCCCTAAAACATAAAAGCCATCTAATATCTTAAGTAAAGATGCATTCCTCTTCCCTGTTGGTGCTCTGTTTGAATAAATGGCAGTAGTCTGCCAATATCCATTTGCATTAATTAGCCTGTGCTTTGAACATAGTGGATCCCAGCATCTTCACATATGACAAGGAATAAATTGGATTCTGTGTTAGTGTCCACAATTTCAGCCTTTTTTTTTCTTCCTCTCTTCAGTGTGTGGTATTTCTCTAATATGACGCTGTCAAGCACAAGCATGTCTGACCTCAAAACAGGTCATGGTTCATGAGTTTTGTCAGTGATCTGTTCATGCCCTTTATGTCTCTGTTCATCAGCACATGTGACCTACAGTCTGCTGGCATGACTGGTGTCTCACAGCAAGTCTACTTAAAAGCCAAAACATCATTCTCCTTTTCACATGAAGCCTGTTGTATGAAAAGACAACTTAGATCAATTAGGTTATAAATGATATCCAACACAATGCTTCATTCATTCATTCATTTTCCAATCCGCTTTATCCCTTTCGGGGTCACGGGGTTGCCGGAGCCTAACCCGGCTACTGATGGGCGAAGGCAGGGTACACCCCTGGACTGGTCGCCAGTCTGTCGCAGGGGCCACAATCACACACCCATGCACACTCACATTCACACCTACGGACAATTTAGAGTAACCAATTAACCTATGAAGCATGTTTTTGGACGGTGGGAGGAAGACCCGGAGAAAACCCACGCATGCACAGGGAGAACATGCAAACTCCACACAGAAAGGTCCCCCAGCCAAGACTTGAACCGGGAACCTTCTTGCTGTGAGGCAGGAGCGCTAACCACTGCGCCACCGTGCAGCCCAACACAATAATTGCTTTAGAGAATAAAAATCCAGGAGACAAAGAACCAAGCTTAACATGACTAACAGAGTTCACCTTGAAGCAAGTAAAAACGAAAAGGGGGTGTAACACAAGATCTAATATTGGGCGGCCATTGTGCAGAGGTAGAGTGGTCAACCTCTGATCGGAAGATTGCAGGTTTGGTCCGTGCCCTGTATGCTCGTGTGTCCTTGGGTAAGACACATTGCTCCTGATGGTTATTGGTTGGCGCCAGTATTCGGCACTGGAGCCACTATCAGTGTGAATATGTGTGCACAAGGGTGAATGGAACTGTGAAGTGTTTTAGGCCTTTTCAGAAGGTAAAGAAAGCGCTATATAAGTACATACCATTTACCATTTACATTGAGTAACTGAGAACCACAAGAGTTAAACAGAAGAGAAATTGACTGAAAAATATGTGGATAACAGAAATGGAAACCCGGTGTGAAAGTATCTACAGTGTAAGGAGGAATTGAAAACTTAAAAGATATATATATATAACCTGAACCGAAAACGGAGCATGATGATAAAACCAAGAAAACTAACCATAAAGGCACAAATTTTCAAAACAGTGAGGTAAGTATCACTCTCCGTCCGACAGAAGATCTCTTTTAAATCTTTAAAGACTCACTCAAATGAAAATATATTTTTTAGGTTTTTAACAAGCTCTTGTAACAATTTTCTCATGATGGAGGACATATATGAAGAAAATTAAGCTTAAAATTGTGTTTCTGAGTATTTCTTTATTCAAATTGTTGTTCAAATGCAAAAAGCTTTCAGCTGTGACATAGATGCTACAGTTGGCGGGCCACGAGCTCCTTGCTTCATTGCCATGCATCTACTTGCAGACAAATAGATCCATATACATCTTTGTTTTCCTCGTCCGAGCTTGTATCTGGCTCAAAACTGTTAGGCTGGATAACTCTGACATTGCTTGCCATTTTTGCTGCACTGGTAATGTTAGGTTGGGGGTGCGAGGGGCAGTAAGCTAGTAGGAGAGAGTGGAAACAGATGCATGATGGGAAATGCGCATGGGCTTACTCTGCATTAACTGTACCACCCACAACTCTGAGGGAAATTTCTAATAAACTACTGCTGCTGTGCAGAAAATGTGTCCATGATAATGACACTGTTTTCTTTTTTCTTTTTGGATAAAAAGCACAATCATTATCAAAAGACCACTGGGCATTCTTCTACAATAAATCAAAATGTAATTGGAGTGGGACTTTATTTTCAACTAAAATTTTAAAAGCTCAATTTTAGAGTTTTGGCAACATAAATATAGCACCCCAAATTACACCACTGGTTTAATAATTACATGAGTGTTTACACTTTATGTTTTCAATGTGACTTATTTTAAATAGATTTACTTTAGTTGTGATTAGAATAACGTTTTTTTTTTTGTGAAAAAACAAATCTAAAGTCAAGCACTCCTCACAGTGTGGATTAACCAACCAAATATTTATCAAGAATTTCAAACAGTTCTGTCACTTCGGGTTTATTAAGGCCGACTGCAGTGAATTTGTCCTCGATGACCTGTTTAACATCTCTTTAGTCTCATGCAGGGAGTCACACCTGTGTTTTGTCTTTATAACAACACAGCAACCATTTTCACACCATGCAAATCCTGTCGCCTTTTACTGAGAAGCACTCCAACTATTCTCTGCCAGAAGGTGTGTCCTGATGAAAAGTGGACAGATTGGAGTGCCCTCGATGGTGGGACCTTGCTGCCATGTGAATGTTAAAAGTCAGAGTGCCACAGACCAGCAAAATCTGCAACTGTAGCGAAAGACCAAAGTATCATTTCTGTTTGTAAGGCATGCTTGGCACTTATCTAGGTGTTTTTAGGTAGCGTTTGAGCATGTTCTTTGGTGTTGATATTCTTAAAGTAGCACAACTGCTGATAGCTTACAGGACAGCCTCAGTATTTTTAAAAACTGCTGATTTACTGGACCTTCTTTTACAATCATCTTGAGGTTTTAGGTCAATGCTTTGCAAAAGAGGGAAAAATAGAGAAAATTGTATAGACAAAAATGGTGGAGTGTTGTGAAATACTGTGATAGTTGTGACTATCTCAAAAAGGTTCTTTTTGTGATTCGCATCTGTTACGGCCCAAGCCATATTTGTTTTTTTTTCTTTTCTTTATATCTTGTGTTTTGTGTAATTTATTTTTGTGTCAGAGGGGGACCTCTGTTTGTCTTGTGGATCTTTGTCTGTCTGATCAGTTTCAGGTGTGGTGCTAAAGGCGGGCTCCTATTGGACCAAAGCTGGTGAGGCAACCTTTAAATGACTGTGTGGACCTCCAGCCTGTGAGAAGGGAGCTCTGATGCAGCATGGTTTCAGTCCATCTAGGTGCTCCTCTCCATTTTTCTAAATCTGATCTGTGATTAGATACTGTGCCTTGTTGTGGTTTTGTGTTGGGTTTCGTGCAGAGGTTCACTGTGTATTTTTGCTAAATGAAATTCAGTGAAGCTGTAGGGGTGAACTGCCATTTTCTTTCACATGTCTTTTCTCCTGTTTCTGCTGTTAGCATTTGTAATTGTTTTTCCTTTTTTTTTTTTTTTTTGGCAGGTAAGATTTCTTTGATAGGTGGGGGTTTTATTTGTTGTTTTGGCCATTGGTTCACCCTGAAGCCTTTTGCTTCACCTTTTAGTTTTTGTTTGGTTATAGAAGTTTTGTAATCATTTGTTGGAGACTAGTCTCTTGGTGTTTTTGTTTTTCCTTTTTTTTGTTTACCTTTGTTACGCTCCACCCATCCCCTAGACAGACCGGGTTGTAACAGCATCATTTAATTAGACTTGAATAGACATTGTGTGCCATCTGCCAAAAAATACACAATAAGATAATAACACAAATCAAACATAGTAACATGCTCAATTGTTTAGGGAAGTGACAGAATTAGCAGATAACTCAAGGGGAGAGAGAGACGTAATTCACATTTTGTAGTGATAAGACATTACAAACCACAGTGACCCTAAAATGATGAGAAAGTGCTGCCCGGTTCATAGTTTTAGTGACATCAGCCTGCAGCTGCTTTTTTATGAGTGTTGAAGCAAAGGGCGAACACGCAGCTGACCTTCTCCCAGGCGGTACTGCGTACCTCTGCCAGATCATATACCAGTGCACAGTACCGGCCCATACCAGTGCACAGTACCGGCCCATACCAGCTTACTTTCAGCCCTGATGATAACTGAGCTGAGAGTTACATCATCCATAGAAAATGGTTCCAAACACATAAAATCTGTTCAGTCGCCTTTTTTTTTTTTTTTTGCAATACGAACACCGCCACGTTGGAGCCAGATTTCATCAGTAAAGCAGTGATTGGTTCGAGTTGTCTCAAGTCAGTGTGTCTTTGGCAACCTCTCTCCCCAATCAGGAGTGAGATTGTTGGAATTCACACCCCTAAAAAATGATGCCTGGTAAGGCCTGCTGTCATTGGCTACGTGAAACATGTCAATCAAATCTTCAATCTGGGGGCCAGCAGCCACCACGTGCTTTTATTGAGTCATCTGATTGGCCAGTTTATAACTTGAATAACTTCCACAACAAACAACATTTGATTAACAATAACATGTTCAAAAAGGTAGCAGAGCAAAAACAGTTATTCTGATAAATACAATGCTAAGTTAAAGCTGTTTATTTTATTTTTTATACAGTTTGTTTTCCCTAATAATTTGGAACAAACTTTCAGTCTGAATACACCCAAATGGGTCTCTGTGGTCTTGGTTCTTTTCCAATCCGACTGAGCTCTGGTTTGCTCTGAGTTTCTTCAGCCTGAATAGGCTCTGTGCTTGGAGCGGAACAACTGAACCAACGTAATGTCATCAGAGTAGGAAGGAAACAATCAGTGAGCTGCGGACAACTGTAAAGCAAAGAATGAGACAGAGCAACTCATTGAAATTTGGTTGGATGAATGCAAACTCAGTACAACAACTTGAACAACAAAATATAACGTTTGAATAAGTGAACTAATGTTGCTTTCCCTCAACCTCGTAATTCTTGGCCAATGCTTGAAGAGATTTTTAGTCACATGCTTTTGTTTACAAGCTTTGGTTCAAAACAGAAACGTCCAGTTAACGTCATTCCAAATACTGACCAAACTTAAGGTTCAGGACTCGGTCCGGACCAACTTCTCTTGAGCAAAACAAACCCTGTTTTGTAAATTAAGTAGAGTCCCTTTTTGCTGCCTGTTTCAAGCAGAGTCCTCTTTACCTTGCTTTAAGCGACTGTAGTCACTTCTACATTTACTGATTCTGATCATGTCCCAAGAATTGTCTTTCTCCTTCCCTCAGAGAACCTGACAATGCCTCCCTCTTCTCACCATGAAACTGTCTCTCTACTGTCAAAGTCCTGTCCTGCTGTGGCTCCCGTGGCCACACCTTGACACTTTTTACTCCCTTATGTGCCATCCGATGGAGCTGTGATTTCAAACTTTCTTTTGATGCAATGACAAAAACACGTACATTTTGAGCCCTGCTTCTTTACATAACAACAAAATTTAGTCAAAAACATGAAACATGTTAAAGGAAAACAATGCAAAAACAATACATGAAAGTGAGTGAAAAAACAAATTGTGGCACTAAATTTAAGAGCTGCTTTAATATTTGATTTATTGTATTGGGGAAACAAAAACTATATAGCATAAATAATAACACTTTTTTTTCCCTTGTAATAATATTTATTACGTATTACAAAAACGTTTAAAACGAAAAAGTGGCTGACTGGTCCCCTGAAGTGTATTTTAGTTGGATTTTCTCCATCACATTTAAAAAAAACAAACAAACTTTTTTTTTTTTTAATAAATGCATATTGTCAGCAGTGACTTTTAAAAACTATTACTTTGCAATATTGTCCCACTTTATCAGCCTGCTGTGTGTGTGTGCTTAGTTCCCTGAAAACACTTTATAGACTTACCATATTAATGTATAAATTGGGTTATCCTTCTTTCAAGGTCTCGATCCTGAAATTAATATGACATCTTTGGCAAGGAAACGGGAATGGCTTTTAGAAGAATTTAATAACAAAGCATCTCTGATAAAATTAGCTCATGCCCATTGACATTTTATCCTGTGCATTATAACAATAACTAGATCCAGTTATACTATTTGCCATGGCTTTGAGGCTGCTGTCTGATACATTTCACTTAGGCAATAAATGAAAAGTTAAGGTCAATTCAGATAAATATGAATGTTATGGAGCCATGTGTGATATTGAAAAATAACTTTTGCTCAGTGTGTTTTTCTTGTTTTATTACCAACTAATGTGTTGGCCTATGTATGACAGAAAGTAAATTGTATTTGAGAATAGAAACGTGAATGTTTGTATTTATAAGGCAATTAATGTGCTATCATAATTACTTTGATGCAAAAGATGCTATTTATTTATTTATTTATTTCACTTCTAAGTTACTAGAAACTGGACAAATCATATAAACATGTGTCTTATTTGACATTACATGCCAGTTATAATAGCCCAGTCTGAAGATTTAGAGAACCAAAGGCAGCTGCTGCAAGTATGCTTTACCCACAAGGGCAGCATCTACAGGAACAAAATAGCCCTTGAAATCATGTCCACTTTATTACTGTGGTCACTGTTATAGTTGTAAAAAGAAGCATAAAAATGACAGAGGCTTTTTTTTACTTCTTTATCCATCATTGGACTTTGGATGGGTTTATAGCTCAAAGATTGCAAGAATTTATTTTTTATTTTTTGTGTGTCACGATGCTCTTTGGGAATGATAGAATGAGTTTAAAGTTTAAAAAAAAACAACAATGTTTTATATTTTTTGTGAATCACATATTCATCACTATACCTTTAATACTTAAAGGTATTCCTCTTTTGTGACTAAACTACATAAGGAAACAGTGATGACAGTCCATTAAGACTTTAATTCTTCTATTCTTTCATAACCTAATAGTTCTAAAGGATTGAAGGATGACAGCCCTAAAAAAATAATTCATGCATATTAATCATCCTCAGTGTATTTAACTGTTTGGATTTCAGGTCATCCTGGTCACATCCTTTGTTTATTTCTCACTTGTTGCACAGTTTGTTCATGTTCAACTTTTGAGATTTAACATTTGGGATTCCACCACAAGTCTGAACCCCTGCATTCTGGGTTCTTCATTACTGGTTCTGTAAAGGAAAGACCTGACCAACCCAGACCCAGCAAGAGATTTTTTCACTCCAGTGGGACCCCTTTTTTGCCACACCAGTCCACAACACACCATGCCATCCCATAACATGCTAAAAGGGTTTTCTGCTGCATTGTTTAGGTTACACCAAGCAAATAATTTATCTGGGAAGGATTGGCAGGGCCATACCTTGTCATGTCACCAGGACACTTCTTCATGGATCTCATCCTGTGAAGGTCACTGGGGCTGCTCCTCTGTGGATGGTACCCAGTCTGACCCCTTATTTGTATTTCTTGTTGCTAGCAAGGATCCCTGGGACTGCTTTCCTTCATGTTTCCCGTCACTGGAAAGAGTGGTAGGAATTCTACCCTTCACATGTTTTTGTCTTTGAGGAGTGTCATCAGAACTGCTCCTTTTCCTGAGGGGTTTGCCGAGGTACCCGCTCTACCCCCTTTGGCTGCAAAAACCTGGACTTTTTATTTGGTTTTGCTTTTGTTCTGGCTCCTCCCCATCTATGTCCTTTCTCCCTACTAGTGTAGTCTATAAGGGCATCTAGAATCTGTTCTTTTATGGAGCAGTACCATTGAGATTAAGCCCTTTTTCTTGTTTTATTTGATTCTACTTACCTTTCCTTGATTTTTGTCATGTTTTCCGTGACATGTTTTCCTCTTGTCACAGTTACACCATGTTCAAGTTCCTAATTATTCATTCATTTGTCTTTTATACCATTTAATCCCTTTCGGGGTCACGGGGCTGCCAGAGCCTAACCCGGCCACTCACCCGGTCGCCCATTGGTGACAGTGTTTCAAGTCCCCCAGCTGGGACATGATCCGGGGGCCTTCTTGCTGTGAGGCAAGAGCGCCACCGTGCAGCCCCTAGTTCTTAAGTATCCTCAGTCTATTTAAGCATTTGGTCTTTCATATATTCCATGTTTCTCAGTGTGTTCAAGTTTATATGTATTTATTAAAAATGTAAGCTTTTGCCAAAAGGCCTCCATTACACACACAAAACAAGCACTTTTTTCAGTCTCTGTTACAATGCTGGTTGTTTTTGCTTTTGGTGACAGTTTTTTCACATTAAGAAAAAAAAGAGTTTTTCTAAGTGATAAGCATTCCAATGGTATGTAGATTACTGCATGAACACAATGCAGTTACAGCAGGTTTCACACATACACAACAGACATTAATATGTGCTGCATGTTGGATGCAGTCGAGAACACTCGGGTTTCTCTGACAATTCATCAGAATGCCTATTGTAACCAGTAATGATTGTATTGGCAGCTCTTGTAAATGGCACTAGGCCATAATGTTTGGGCCACATCATTGTATTCTGCCACTCTATGACTCCACTCATTGTGCGCTTTGTAAAATTATTAAACTTTCAGATCTTCTCAACCTAAAACCTGGTTCAGTTCACAATGCTTGCATCTCTTCAGACTGAGCTCTAAAAGTGAACCAAAGTATATATTTAGTGGAAAATGTTGAATACAGATAAAAACATTTTTAAAAAGTTACAATTAAATTGGTAAGTGTTGTGAAATAAAGTTAAATCCCATTATACAATATAATGGAAGCTAAATGTTCACCAAAGCAAATTACCAGGTTGAAGTCTTTTCATGCAACTCTCTTTTTAGTTTAGTAAAGTCATTTTCACAAACATCAGATAAAATACACTTAAAACTGAAAACATATTAAACTTGCTCATAGCAAAAAGGCATGAATTTCTGTAATACATTTTTTATATATATTTCTTGTTATCAAAATAATATAAAAACTGAAAAGCCACTAGCAGATTAGAAACCTCCTGGTTGAATCCAAGAACAGAGGTTTGCTCTTTCATAGTTGCTCCTAAGCGGTGAATCTTGCCAAGGCAGCACGTTTTTCTTACAGTGTTTGCCCACCTGCTGCTCTACCTGAAGGCCATCTAAAATTAGAATAGGACCATTTAAACATTATAAATCAGTGTTTCATGTCTCCCTAAGTAATGTTTCATGTAGTTCCTATGTTTGAATCTTGCAGGAAAAAAAGCCTTTTGTGTGGATTAAGTAAAAAAAATATATATATTTTTTTTATGTTTTTTTTTTTTTTATTTTACACATTGCATAAATGCACTACTGACAGTGCTTTTCCTATTTGGTCTACATTATAATAAAATATGCAAGTTCCCTTTCACATTACTAATAAAAAGGAGAAGAAACACAGTTTTCATGAATTTCATATTTATTACCCAAAAAATTAAGATAAGAAGACAGATTTCCCCACATAACAAAAATTGACCACGTCAATAACAGTTTTTCCACCATTTGCCATGATGACAGCTTTACAGCGACGTCTCATGCTCCACACTAACCTCATGATGTTGTTCTGGGCAATGCGTTCCACTCTTCTACAAGGGCTAGATGCATGTCTGCCAGGTCACTTGGGGTGAGTTACAAAATAAGACACTTCCACTTCCTGTAGTTGAGCTGTGATTATTCTGGAACAACGTGGTGGAGCATTATCATCCATGAACAGGAAGTTGGGGGTGTACTGGTCAAGTACAGGGATGACGATGGGTATGATGTCTCTGAGGTAAGAATGTGCAGTGACTGGGCTGTCTGCAATAACAGAACCAGTTTTGTGCTGACTGGTGATCCCTGCATACATTGTTGCACCTCGTCCACCAAAGCAAACCCTGAGGACCATGTTGACCTCGGTGTATCCCTCACCTTACCTTCTGTAGCAACCCTGATGACCATAATTTCTGTGTGAAGTGACTCAACACTCATCAGTGGACAGAACGACAGACTATTGCTGCATTGATCAGGTCAAATGGTCTTGTGCCCACTGCAAATATTCATGGCGTTGTCTTGGTGTCAGTGGAGTCACTTGCAAAGCCGTACAGTCGGTTTGCAAAATGTTTGTCTGGGAACACTAGTACTCCTCACATCTCATAAATGAACCTGCAGCTTTGTGGCATTTGTAAAATGATGTCTGAGGATACAGGTCCGGGATGGGCAACTCCAGGCCTCGAGGCCCGCAGTGTCTGCATGCTTTCCAGATATCCGAGCCCTACTCATGACTGATTACCTGGTTCAGGTGAGTCCAACCAATTAGAACATGCCAGAGCATGGTATGTTGGAAAACATGCAGGAATGCCTATCCCTGGCATAGGTCTTCACGTAATGGTCATTGTTGGGATTTGACACTGGCGGGGCTCCCGCCCTGGGTCTGCCACAAACTCTGCCAGTAGTTCTGTGTCTTGATGTAACTCTGCTAATGAAACTTTGAGGCATATGAAGTTCATGTCAGTCATCTGACTGTCCACTACCAGTCCAAAGACATGCTATAGCAGGTGACACAGCTCATCCATAATGTTTAGTGTTTCATGTTTGTTTGAATGATGAACTTGGAATAACTTACTGGTAAATCAGCTTTTTATACCCACATAGTTTTAAAATACACACTGTATACAATGAGACCATTATGTGGAAAACACAATATGAGGTGTGTCCATCACCCCAATACAGTTGACCCCGGATCCCAAAAATCTATGAAGTGAAACAAACACTGTGTACATGACATCCACTTAATTTAGCACAATATCCCCAACTTGTTTAGAGTAGTGTTAGAGGAAAAGGACCAATGAACTCGGATGTCACACATTTGTACACACAAGATCTGTATGTCTTCTGTCTATCTCTCTGTCTCTCTGTCTGTCTGCACACAGTGTTTTGAAGATTTGTTTTCCTATTCTCAGTCTTGTCCCTACCCGTACTGTTTGTCACAAGTACCTCTCGAGGGCTTCACAGGAAGCAACTGAATACACCATCATGTTATGATGTTGTGACTCTATTTGTGTTGGGATGTTCCTGCTTTGGTTCATTCAGATATTAGCCTTTCTTTTCAAGCCCAAGACATGTTTGATTTTTGTTGTTGCCATTTTTGGAAGTGCTATCATGAACTATATTCTTCCACTGAAACTTAAACACATTTCAGAAAAAAAATATATGTCTAAAAACTATTGAAATTTACAATTGTGACAGAGAAAAAAAAACAAACAAACTGCTTTATGACTATATATGAAGGCAAATGGCCTTGAATTTCTGAAACAACTGGGTGCTGTCATTTGTCGAGTATCTTGCCAGCAGCGACCCAGAGGCTCAGCTTGTGTAAAACAGACATTTGCCCAGAGGCCTTTTTTCATCTCTCCTGTGCTTTATTTTCTCAAATGTACCAAATCTTTTACACCTGGTATCTTATCGGTTGTCAAAGCACAATCTCTAATGGAAAGCTGGGATAAAATAAATGTAATAACAGATTACATCTATAGCAATGATTACATTTGTTTGTTTCACTTCTACTGTAAAGGTGCATTCACACCGAATGCGATTCGCATGGCCCACCCCTCTTTCACCAATAATGTGCTCCCTAAGCTCGCCACCCGGCTGTGTGTGGGAGAAGCTACCAGCTAATGTTTCTAGCCTGATCACTACATGAAGCGGTCTGTGTACATCTTATTTACAATGCATGGAAGACACGGATGATGTTTAGAGATTATTTTTCTTTTTTTTCTAAGAGCTCTACATAAACAAAGGTGATCACGTCTCCATGTAGATCGCGGCCCATAAAAAATAAATTAACTAATATATAAACCATCTACCCACAAAAAAGAGAAAAAAAAAATCAGTGACAAAGTAGCGAACACTCTTCATAAATAACTTATCTTGTGGTGACAGGGGTTTGTTGGATGCTTGTGATCTAATCATTCTGGAAGTTACTGGGTTCAAATCATGCTGTTATTGCTTTATTTTTTAAATACATAGTTTTAAATAGATAGTTTTAAATACATTTTATCAAGCTCAAAGAATACATGATTTTTTTTTTAAGACAACAGCAATTATTAAACTAAGGGTTTGTAGACTACATTTATTTTTAACTATGTATTACTGTAAATCTCATGGATATAAAAAAATACATTCTAACGACATCTAAAGAATTATCCTGATGTTTTTTTATTAATATTTGTAGTAATGTGTATTGAGTGATTTAGTTTAAAAAAAGGAAAAAAAAAGATTAAGCAAGCTACCAATACCATGTGCAGGATTCCAACCTGGGGTGTTTTGATTATTCATTCATTCATTCATTCATTCATTTTCCAATCCGCTTTATCCCTTTCGGGGTCACGGGGTTGCCGGAGCCTAACCCGGCTACTCATGGGCGAAGGCAGGGTACACCCCTGGACTGGTCGCCAGTCTGTCGCAGGGGGTTTTGATTATGAAAAAAAAACTAGGCAGATCTCTAACTACATTCACCACAAGAGCAGTAGACTCAAATCAGTGTTTGTCACTTAATAAGGACAGTACAAAATGCTGAGTAATGGGCTAGTTTGGGTTGCCACAAAAAAATTTCTTCATCACTTAGTTTTTAAACAAGAATCATGTGTGTCTGTTGTCACAGCAAGTTGGTTGTATACTTGAGCATTTACAAATGAAAAGTTCAGATTATTTTATGTGTTTTAAGCAGCTCACGTGCAAAAATTTTAGAGCATCCCTGATTTAGAGATTCTCTTGATATAGTGAGCTTCAGTCCCACTGTGTCTGGATGACACCCGCTTCCACTGTGTTTCTGTCTCTCCCTGACAGTGTTTGAAGGCTTTCTGTCCTACATCACTCGAGAGGGCAAGAATAAAAGCAAGAATAAAATTAGGGGACTTTTTTTATATAATTGCCTAAATGAAAATAAGAAAAAAACTCATAAAGTTCAAGAGGCCAAGCAGGCTGTCTCTCCATCTCACAGGGGACAGGAGATCTCTGTCTAGCTGCCAACCCTGCAACAGGCTGTAGCCCAACAATATGATGATCTCAGGAAACCCCGCTGCCCTGAATGGGATACAACAGGTTAAGAAAATGAATGGACGTTTAGGTGATCTGATCCACTATATTGGATGTGTATTCCACCTGCTGTCACTGAAAATGTCATGTGCCCAAAGTTGAGTCCCTGATTGCTTGACGGGACTTCCCCAGAGTTTAGATATTTTTCACACTGGCTCACCGCGCCCGCCGCTCAAATCGCGCCACAGGACCTCAGATAGCGTCTATACCATTGACTTAGCATTGAAACCAGCTGCCTCTGCCGCTCAAATCATGTTTGGTGTGAATGCACCTTAAGGCACATACACACACACAGGTAGACACATACATAAATACACACAAAAAGAAAATATTCAAACAGGACTATTAGGCATCCCATAATATGACATTTTTGGCAACTTAATGTCACACATTCCCAGCAAGTGTGTATCCAATTTTTGCTTAGAAAAATCAAACTGAGATTTTTCATTCAGTCATGAAAACCCTAACAAAGCAGAGCTCCTGCTGGCCATGGGTTTTAAAGAACAGTAAGAGACAGCAAGTGACCAATAAATTTCAAATCTATGAAAATAAAAATGACTTTCTCCAATTGTTTTTTAGTAGTTGTGACAAGGATTTTACTTAAACTGTGAACCATAGGTGTAGTAATAAAACAGAGTAAAAGAGTATTTGCTAGAATGTCTTGTAAAGGAGTTAGGTTTAGAGTTTGTGTTGGGCTTTAAAAAGCATAAAAACTTAATCTCGGTGGTTTTCTGGTTTCTCCCTGTTGCATGTCTCATGTGGAATCTTTCCCTTTTGCACATTTGAACTGCATGCCCAACTAGTTAATAACACATACACTTAATGACATTTACTGATACCCTTATAGTGAAGCCGTTTTTTAAAATAACCTTGCATTTTGTGGTACGAGCACCAAACACAATAAAACATTTCTATATATTAAGAGTATGGCTACAAAGAAATACCATTATGATTTTTTCTTGTGGCTAACATGCTTTTCTGAAAAAGGGGATCCTGAGGTACATCCATGGCAAATTTAGTGCTCGTACCACAAAATGCATGATTTGTCTGAAATATCAACCTAGCAGGTTCCACTATTACACATTCTCACATGCAAAAGACAAAGGGCAGCATGACCCCAATTAGTAAGAGATCAGTCTACCTGTATCCCCTGTACCCCCCAGACCACCAGGTACCAACCGCCATCAACACATTTGGATTTTGTAAAGCAAAGCCGTCCAAAGCACAGTCTCCAGCTCACTTTTACTGAGCCTTGGGTTAAGGCTGATACATTTTGGCTTGACCAGATGCAGTCCCAGGGATTGCCCCAAGCATGAAGAAAGCAGGTCATTAGACATAGGTTGTCAGCATATCAGCTCCAGTTTTCTCCCCATACTCACCTCTGCTGCACTTTTAACTCAGAAATGCAATTTTGTGCCAACATTTGAAGGAAGTCTGGTAGTTAAAAACAAGTCAACATTGGTTTGTTACATTTGAAGGGACTGTGGGGTTAAGTGTCTTGCCCAAGAATGGCTGCTTAACCCCTCAGGCTACAGCCACTACCTGAAGCAGTACAAGCCTGTCCACATCTTTGCTGAGGTGGAGGTGTTGGGGAGACTTTGCAACACTTCAGAAAAAGGAGGAAGTGTCAGGTAGAATATCTCAAAAAATGTTGTGCTTTTGAAGGACAGCCAGTTCAACCAAAGCCAATGGTTAACCAACTGCAAGGGAAAATGTCCCTGCTGAGAAGTATATACGATGGCAAGAAATCATTGTAAAATTAATAAAAATATTTAAAAAATACAGGTGTATGCATAGCTTTCTCAAAAATCATAACAGAAAAAATCAAAATGGCACAAAACAACTTGTGTGGAAGGAGTTATGTAATGTATGTTCTTTTGAAGTCTTTACTTGCCTAAATTCACATTTGTTGTTTGCATTTCACATTTTTTTAGTGATTGAAAAAAATAGTTTTTTATCCAACTATTTATGTAATATCATTAAGCAATATTGCTAAGTTGGAAGCAATGCAAGTTTAACACTTGCTGCTGTCTATAGGTACTGTGCATAATTTCTAACTTTTTTCAGTATAATATTTGGAATCTGGTTTTTGCATGTTTCATCTAATTAAATGCCACAGGGGCAAACTTTTACCTTTCTAACCAAAGCCTATGTGAAAACAAAAGTGACTGACACACTCAAGCAGGTCAGAATCCATTCCTTACAATGTAAAACTGTCAAGCAAAAAAAAAAAAAAAAAAAAAAAAATTGCATACAACCACAGGTATTTCGATAATTAGATGGTAGTTAAGTTTTCTTTTTTGCACTCTTTTACCGGGATTGTTTCATCAATTGCCAGGCTGGACTTATTTTCACCGTCTTCTGTTGTCTTTTCCAAAAATAGGCTACTCACGTTTCAAGTCCTAGCAGTTGAATTTATTATCAATTTTAAAGCAATGTTGCATTTTTCTTCATGATTTGTGATCTAATACGCACTAGATTTTCCGGTGGTTCATAAAAGACCTCTGAGATCCATGGGAAGCAGTCAGCTGGTAGAACTTGGAGTCATTCTGAAGCTGCTGCACATAGATGGAAGCAGCTGTCTGATGATTCAAATGTTCTATAACAGATTTTTTTTCTGAGTCTCCAAACCTAAAACTTTTTTCTACTCTTTCTGCTCCCTTCATTTAAAATAATTCACTCCTATTGTTATTTATTTATCCTTAAAACTGGATTTGATTTCAAGTATCTTTATTTTCATTTTTTTTCTGTATGTTTCCAAACCCTTCACATTTTCCTTTGAAATTGTACATTAGATTCTGTATAAACAACAATGGCCTTGCTTTGCCTTGTTTTTTTCTGTTTTGAAAAGGATGACGGTTGATGTCCTAATTTACTGCAGAGACGGAAATGGTCAAAATCTTCAAAACTTTATGCATATTTAAAGAAATTGGGCTAGCCCATTTCTCAACCACCTCTTTTGGATTAATTAGTAAACACCCCAGACATGTCTGCTGTTATATTGAAATATATTATACTGAACAAAATATTTTGCTAAGTTATGAAATTATACTTTGTCCAAGTGTGAAAATATTTTTAATTTAAGTCTGTAGTATTTAATATTAACTTATTAGGAAGACTGCTGTCCTACAATCTCTAAGATAAACTAGATCAGCCTGGTCATTTATTTCTGAAAATGATTTCATAATATTTGACTAATCAGACCAAAGCAATACCTCATTTTTATCTTGAAGACAATGTTCCCTTTCTACTGCTCATGATTTTTTAAGATTAGTTTCATGTTTCTGTTACAATCATAAAGCTTGAGCACCTGCATGACTGGTTCTGACTCCCTTTTCCTCATTTTACATAAGCCAGTAGGAAAGAGATTGAAAGTCTGGATCAGGATGATGCACTGTAGCTACTGTCACAGCTGCTAGTTGAGTCCCTCAGGGAAAACACCACCAGTCACCCTGTAAAAAAGTGCCACAGCACATCTGGGACCAAACAGGTGCTCTGTCATTTCACCAAACACTGATGTTTGCTAAACCTTTATATTTTTGTCCTTGTGCGCCTCTGATAAGCATATTCTTAGTTTGGAATGCAGCTCAAGCAGTGCAAAACATATAATTGAGAAAAAAAAAACTGTCAAGGATGCTTAAGAATTATACTGTTTTCAAAGTACTGTTTCAAAATGAAAAAACAAAAACTATTAGTTAATACTTAACTGATTTTATAATACGTGCCCTTCTTTATAATTTGTTTATTATTGTACCTGCATCAACCTGCAGGTGATTCCAGATTCAAACAAAAGAGCACACACTGGATCATTTTTTTTTACAGAACAGTGTTTCAAATAGTACTCCACATACATGCAATTTTGTACGACATATCTGAGGAAGAGTCCAAAATCCCACCACAACTTAGAAAAACGTTTGTAAAAAGTAAGTATAACGTTTATTTTATCTGAAAGACCAATTTAACAGTCTCTGTTGCCTATTAGCTTTGAAAATCACAAGTAAACTGTTATAAGTGCTTATAAAACAAATACAACAAAAAATACATTTAAGAAGAGACATGAACATAATAATAAAATTGAAAGGTCTGCAGTTCTACAGTCTGTTATACAAAATCTAAAAATTGAAAACATTAGTTGCCTCTAGTTTGTGATTAATATATTTTAAGTTTTCTTATTTCCATATATGCTGTTTATTATACAATTTTGCAGCGCTTGTTAAAGTTTTATAGAGGTTTATTTTGTCATTCCAAAATTGTTTAATGTATGTTTAAGCAAAAAAACATATAGAATAATACAGTTTGGAAAATGTAAATATAATTTTACTCCGGGTGCATACCGCGTCCATTAATTGAGAGTTAAACCAGGTCGAACTCTGAGCAATCAGGGACTTGAATGTGTTAGTTGTGTATGGATGGCGTCCCATTTGAACATTGTTCATGAAGGAAACATGATTTATTGTGGTTTGTACCTGCTCGGAATTAAATGACACAAAGTTAGTCCTAAATAGGAATAGAGCTGTGAAAGAAAAAGCCTGGAGCAAAATTTGCAAGATTGGCACCTCTTTGACATTTTGCAGCAACCCTATTCCAACTGTAGGCGACGGACATGCGCTAGTAAATAGTGGAAAAAAAGAAAAATCCCCTCAATGCTTATCCAGTGTGCACACCGTTGGCTTTACTTGTGTTCAAGAACTTGCGTTTGGTGCATTTCATATATATATATATATATATATATATATACATACATATAAAAAATATTACAAACAAACTAAATACGACTCCAGGGGGGTAATCGGAGAATTGAACTCCAAGCCTTTACAGACTAGGCTGTAAAACTGTGAGGTGAATACAAGAGGCCGTGAAAAAAACAGCAAACAAAGAAGAACAGCAAAGTAGATTTTGAATGAAGTGTGAACCTCCAGATCAAGGGCTGAAAAACAACATCGTGCATGTTTGTCCGTTTGAATCCTTCTCCCTTTAGCTTTGATTTCTCAACATTTTCCCTTACTTTTCTTTCTTTCTTTTTATTTTTTGCTTCAGTGCTTCATGCACTTTGTTGTCTCCAATCTTCTTTCAGTCACCTATCTCATCTCATGTGCTTCAAGGCAACACAGGACCCTGAGACTGCTTAGATAAATAAATACACTATTGCTCTCTCAGAGAGATGTGGTACACATGATTTTAATCTATTTTTTTTGTCATACATATTTGCTCAAATGCACTGTGGGATACAGAAAATCTGTCAGAGCATCTTGAATTTTGAACAGTAAATATTTCAAAATATGTTTCTTAAACTTCACACTGTAGTTCATACACTGCATGACAGGTTTATGTTGCACTAAAGGAGCAACACACCTTAAAAGTGTTTGTCACGAATCTGTTCTTAGGAAAGCTAATAGTCATGTTAGATTGAAAAGACGGCAAATGTAACAGCAAGAAAAATAAAGGTAACCAAATGACATGTTTTGGCATGTGGGGAGGAACCAAAAAGATCTGCTACAGAGTAAAAAGGAAGAAGTGCCATCAAAAGGATCAAAAACAAATTTCCTATAAAAGCTTTGCCACTACAAGCCAGTTACTTTTGTGGTTGTGTTGTTTGTAATGTGTGGCATTTGACCACGTCATGTGGCTCTCAGCTTTCATTTGGGGCTAAGAGGAGTGGAGTTGCTGGAATCTGGAATAACTGCTTTAAAACCCCTGGCCAAACACAAACGATAAGTGGTACAAAAACACCTCAGTTCATGTACGGCTCAATTTTCAACCTGACAAGACAGTTGACTATATTTAGATAACTTTGCTTTCACAGAGGACTTTAGCTGTATTTTCTCAACATCAAACATCATGCAGAAAGATGGATTTGTTGCCTGATTTTCTTTTCTTAAAAGTTGGCAAAAACATAATGTTTTCTCATTAGCACATTATGTGGAAGTTGTGCCAAAGACCAACTGGCCAAACTTTCCTTTGATCTCTTTGTGCTGTAGTGGCATTTTTAATATGCTCTTGTTGCTGAATTCCCTGTCAAACATTTAGTCTTGATACATTTCCAAGTTATTCTTAGATCCATATGAGGGTAAGGTGGTGGGTATAAAACCTTTATTATCTTCACCCTTGGCAAACCTTTGCACACAGGCCAATTTCACTGCGGTGTTATCATTTGAGCCAGACAGTTTGCAGCATCTCGAGCGAACCCAATCCATACTTTGATACCACTTTAGGCACACATCTGTAATGCATGTATGTCAAAGTTGCAGAAGTACTTTAAATGTATTTTGAAAAACCTTGATTACATACAAGTGGCAATGCAGGAGGCAGTTCCTTAAGTAATCAATTTGTACCATTTTGACAAATGTTGCAGAAAGCTGATTTTATGCCAATACATATGATCGCATTTTATAAACTGTAATTTTCTTTTAAATAAGATAGTTGATTTTACTACAGAAATTGATATTGTAATATGTACAATTATCTGTCAGTGAACAACTCTCCTTTACAAAAATGCAACTTTCCTTGTATCTTTTCTTAGAATCAGTTTTTCAAATGGAGCAATTTGTGTTAAACTCATAATTACACGTTATAAAGTTATGCATTTTTGTGTAAAATCTAAGTAGTGGAGGAGGTATTTTTATTGCTTTACCTAAAACTCTAAAGCCTAAATCCCAAAGTTGCCCTACACTACAACCACCACCAGCCTGAACTGTTGATACAAGGCAGGATGGATTCATATTCTCATGTTGTTGATGCCAAATTCTGAGACCGTTCGAATGTTGCAGCGGAAATCAAGACTCATCAGACAAAGGCAACGTCTATACAACTTCTTTGGTCCATTTTTGGTGAGTGTGTGTGAATTGTAGCCTCAGTTTTCAGTTCTTAGCTGACAGGAGTGGCACCCGGTGTGGTCTCCAGCTGCTGTTGCACATCTGTCTGAAGTTGGACATGTTGTGTTTTCAGAAATGCTCTTCTGCAGACCCTGGTTGTAACCAGTGTTATTTGAGTTACTGTTGCCTTTCTATGAGCTGGCACCAGTCTGGCCATTCTCCCCTCACCTCTGGCATCAACAAGACATTTTTGCCCACAAAACTGCCGCTCACTGAATATTTTCTCTTTTTCGGACTATTCTCTGTAAACTCTAGAGATGGTTGTGGGTGAAAATCCCAGTAGAACAGCACTTTCTGAAATACTGAGGCCAGTCCATCTGGCACTAACCACGTTCGAAATCATTTGAATTATTTTTTTTCCTCATTCTGATACTCGGTATGAACTGCAGAAAATTGTCTTGACCATGTCTAAATGCCTAAATGCGTTGAGTCGCTGCCATGTGATTGGCTAAAAAGAAATTTGCGTTAAAGAGCAGTTGGAGAGGTGTGGCTAATAAAGTGGCTAGTAAGCCTTTAAAACTTTACTTTTGTAAATTTCTAATTAAAAAAAAAAAGTATTTATAAAAATGACAGTAAAAAAATAATTTTATTTTTTGCCAGACATTTACAAAACACTGTAAGACAATAAAAAAGGTTCAATTTTAGTAGCAATAATCAACAATAGGAGTCAAAGAAAAACATATTTTTTAACTCCAGCAAAATGTGAAAGGGTGTTGAAACAGACAGTGAAATGGGAAGGAGCTCTTTCAGTTTGATACTTAAAGCAGCAAAATGGGTCTTTAATATTTCACCAGGCCAGATGGGACACAGCAAGTTGACTTGTGGCAAGAGAAAAAAGCTGCAGTGATTGCACAGAGTGAACATATCAAACCGAAGAAATAGGCTGAAAAAAGCTTTCTGAGTGATATTTGCTGATTTAGGATGTGAAGTGCATGGAATACTTTTAAGTTCAGTCTAGAGGACAAACTTTGAGTTCAGTTCAGTGCAAATCCAGTCAGACATTTAAGCAAAGAAAGCTGCACACCAAAAAAGGAGCATAAATGAAGTTTTTGGGAGATTATGCACTTTTTCTTCACTGACATATCACATCAAAAGACAATGCTATCTCGCCAGCTGTCAGAACTAAACAGCTTTCCATCTTTTCTATTTCATGTAGACCATTTGCAATTTGGACAGGCAGTTTTGCATGTCATCAGGAAACTTTTTTGGATCATCTCTGGGACATCTTGTTAGCATTTATCCTGTTGAATACCTTCTTAACAGGTTGCAAAAGAGAAACAATCTTGAAAAGATTCTGCTCGGCTGTAGAAAGCAGCATCAAATGAGCGAAGGGTCAGAACACCAACAGTTAGAGGGAAGCCTCTGGGACTTAGACAAAATTGGATCTGCCATTTTTTGAAAAATGTGCTGTTGATTTGATACTATTCAGGTCTGGGTTTTGTTTCTGTGGATATCCATAATAGTTGATGAAGATGAATTACAGGTGCATCACTTGAAAAGAAAAGAAAAGGAAGGAAGAGAAAACAGATATCTTGAGGAGGTCTGTCTCATCTTTTTCACACTTTCAGACAAGGCTGTGCAAACTGTGCTCACACTGTTAGTCCATAATAGACTAGGAAAAGAGGGCTCATTAAAGAGTAATTCCAATTCTTAAGTATTCATGGATTATTTCAGCGTCCCAGGACAGTGTGGGCAATGCGTGTGAACTTGCATCAATATTTCTTCTAGCTTGACTTCAGAGGCAAAAGCCTTGAATTTGTGATGGAATGTAAAAACTGAGTCTTTTTGCCAGGGCTGACTATCTGCAGCTACGCTAAGCTTCTGGGGGGGGGGGGTATTAACTCTCTGAGGTAGAATCTAAACCTCATTTGAGCGTAAGCACTAAAACCCCCTATTTTTTTTTCTTACATGAAGAGTTTGCTTTTGACATAGCTTTTCAAAGGCAAAATATTAAGATGCAAATGGGAAATCGTTATATATATCCTCTTTGAAAATTGCAACCATAAAATTAGCTTGTTGGGTATAAAGGGGCAAAAAAACTGAAATCTCTCCCAAAGTTGCTTTTGGAAAGTTAGTAAGATATGCACAAAAAGTTAACACTTAGGATTTATTGCAAAAAATAGATATTTGTTTTGTATTATTACTAAAAAGAACACTTTAGTTTTAAATTTCCTGATTCTACATTAGAATATAAAAAAATGCATATACCAGTTCAAGAAACCCCAAAAATGTATGTATATTTTCCTGTCTCTTGTATATTTTCTGTCATTTTCATGTGAGGATTTGCCCCTGGAGTGCTGGCTGATATCCTAATTTTTGATGGTGATTTTATGAGCTTACTATTTTAAAATCACAGAATACTTCCATCTCGTCAGCAGCAGCCTTCATGCAAAAAGAGGTTCCCCTGGAGCCTCTGTTTACCAACCAAGTTAGATCTGCTGCTCACTAAAGCAGCCACACTCCAGCTTAGCTCCCCAGCAAGCCCTTTCAATGTCCCCCCTTCTGCCACTGCTACCAGTACCCGTCACGGATGCACACTTCACACACCAACACGCACACAGACACAAGCACACAGAATTAGAATTTCACCCTCCGATCCTTGAGGCTTTCCATTTCATGGCTCATCCTTAGTCTGCTTTTAACCAGAATCTGTTCAAAACTCGACGGACTGCAGGCTTTTTTTGTAAATCTTACGACAGAAAAATGTGGAGTTTAGTTACAAACCAAATTTGCTTTTAATAAAAAAAACAAAAGAGCAACATTTCAAGCTGAATTGTTTAAGTCTTCAAAAAGCAAATCTATGGGGAGATGTTGGAGCTAGTTTGACAATGTGAAAGGAATGACTTTTGACAATTTCTCATTAACCACAAATTTTGAACTTTTTTGTTAAGTAAAAATATTTGATTTTGTTGTTTTTTAAAATAAAATTATATATATATATATATATATATATATATATATATATATGTTATCTATGTATTAACATGTTAAAGCACTTTCAGAATAAGGATACATTTCCTGTTTGCCTCAATATTGATCTTAAACTTTATTTAGTATTTTCTTTCTTGGAGTTTGAAATAACTTGCAGCTACCCGTAACGGTGTTTTGATGAAATCACGCAACACAGAGTTACTGTACATCGACTTATCAAACAACTTTTCCTGATCAGAAGATTTAATTTAGGTTTTTTTCAGAAATATTTTTCTTGTATCTCATTCTGGTTTCGTGTATATAATTTTTTTCATTTTTTGAGCTGCTTTTTAACCCCAAAGTCTTAAGATAACTTTACATAAAGTGAACGATCTATCAAATTCTATTTTGTAATGGTAAAATGGGTTTAATAAAAGCAAAGTTATGAAAAACTCCCAATGTGTGCATGGGTTTTCTCCTGGCATTTGAGCTTCCTCTTAGTCCAAAACATTCCTCAAAGGTTAGTTTGCAATTATAAATTGTCCTTTTAGATGTTAGTGTGTGTGGTTTCATGTTTTGCTCTAGGATGGACTAGCAAAGTTTCTAGGGTGTACCCCACCTCATCTGACAGTACAATCAACCCTGTGACGCAGAATGGAAAAAGTCAAGAACAGAAACTGCATGGGTGAACAAAAACAGAGGCCCACTTTAAGGTTGTTGTTTAAAACTTATTTATGGTAACTAATATTGGGTATTTAAGTTCACAGCTTACTCTTGAATCTGTAAATGGCCTCTAAACTTGCACTTCCTAAAAAGACTCAACCTTTCAACCCACAAAAAACAATATTCAGAAAATATTAATAAAAAAGTGAAGGGCTGACGACCCAACTCAACGACAGAAAATTGCCAAGACCAAGGATTTAATTTTCCATTTCCCCTTTTTCTCTTGTCGTTTTTCTTCTTACTGAGAAGATTCATTTGAATTTGCACATTGATTGCTTTGCAATCTGCATTTGGCAGATTGCCATAGCTTTGGCATAATGATATGATAGTTATGAGTTTGGTAACTGCTTAGTACTCTATATTTTGTGTGACACTGCTCAGAGGAATTCTTTATTTAATTTTTTTTTTTTTTGCACAATAAACATCTGCTTGATAGTTTCTCTATTCAGGTTCGAACTGTTACTCTTGTAGGGTTTGTCTGTCATCAGAGCTGAGCTGAGTCTCTCCCTGTCACTTTCAGCTGCAGTATGTTGGCTCTCCAGACGAGTAATCAATACAACATTTTCCCTCTGATGGACACATATTGGGGATAGAAAAATTCCCATTCGAAGACTGCGGTTGATTGAGCTACAGTTAGCTTGCTAATGTGCCTGATAGACTGACACCAACTGCAGGAAGATAGTGTGTCATCAACCAGATTGACTTTCGTCTTACAGCAACATATTTTAATATTTTAATCACTTTTGTCTACAGAGTCTTAAGCTTCTCAAAATATTTTTTTAATTAAACTGTGTTTTAATGCTAGCTTGACAGACTTGAGAGAAAAAACAGTGGAGGAATATGAGTTTTATTTTGCCCCACTCACATTTACTGAAGACAAATAATAACAGGTGGAGAGGCAAAGAACTCCTGACCCAGTGTTTTAGACATTTTGTTTTCAAGATAGAATAAAAGAATCTAGCTTACCATACAGTCATGTACCGCCACCTGTTAAGCTACATTCACACCGCCCTCAGCAACGTGCATTCAAACGTCCACTTCTAATGAAAAGTGCACGTGATTGCCTGTTTTGGGCTTCCACATTCTTAACTTTCATGTTCACGTGTAGCTACTCACATTTTTAAGTCTGTTTTCAGCTTCTATGTACAAAACGCACGACTACAGAACGCACGTTGAAAGTTCAATCAGGTCAAACTTTGATCAATCAGGGACTCTGATTTGGTGGTGACGAATAGATGAAATTAATTTGGTCTGCAAAAGATTTTAACTTGAGAAAAAGTGTGGCAGTGTGGATGATTTTCATGTTTAGCTGGCATCAAACATCCAGCTGGTGAACCCAAGCTGTCTCTCGTAGAAGAGTAATTATAATATCTTAAATAGACTCAAGCAGGAAGATAGTGATGACCCAGACTGTGACACACATTTAGGAACGCTAAGAGCGCATTCTTGAACCACCGTTTAGACCATAGTGTTCACACTGGACTGTTGCTACCCGATACTAGCGCATGTCCACCACCTCCAGTTGGAAGAGGCTTGATGGGAAATGTGGAAGTGATGCAAATCACACCAATCTTTCTCCAGGTTTCTTCTTTCACAGCTCTATTCTGATACATGACTGACTCGGTGTGATATAATTCTGGCCGGACACAACCGCAATCATTAATTTCTCCTTCATGATCACTTTTAAACTTCCGCGAATTGAAAGGGATATCCTCCATACGTCACTCCTAAATTTGAGTTTCTAACTGATCAACTTTCAACCTGGTTTAACTTTCAATGTTCATTCAGTGGACGTACATGTTGTTCGTCTCAAAAACTTGTGTGGCAATGCATGAACGTAAGAGTTTTGAACACGGAAGTCCAAATTGGTTTACATGCATTGTTCATTCAAAGTGTCCGCTTTAACATGTCTTGATGAAGGCAGTGTGATTGTAGCTTAAGACACACCCCAGCCCATATCATTCTAAACCTTGTCAATGTTGTGTTTGATTGTCTGGTTGTTTGACAAGTCCTTGCCCAGATTCCCTGCAAAAGGGTGATACCTTTGTAGTTTGTTAGTGTTTTGCTTCTACTTCCAGTTCCTAAAAGTCTGTTTTTCTTACTGGTGTTCAGTTTTTTGCAATGGGGAATCATCACATGACTAAGCCTGGCAGCAGCTTTCAAGTGACCTCTTAATCACTCATGACTAGATTCTTGGTAGCACCTTTTTTGAAATGTCAAAGAACGGTTGCAAAAGTACATCTTTTTATCATTTTTTTTGTTATTTATGTAACTTTGTTTCATTTTATTTCATTTTAGGAGTGGGGGTATCCTTTCTTTTTTTTTATTTTTTAATATGTCTTTCAAATGTTGTCAGCCAGCAGCTCTCCCACAGAAAACTTGTTTGACCTTTGCAGGAAATCCCTAAACATCACTTGCCCTTTTGTTACTGATACATTTCCAAGAAAAAAAAGTCTTGGATGAACTTAAGTCTGACTCATCTACAACAGATGGCATTATGTTAGAAAAGCAGTTCAGCAGCTTACTTATTTGAACAAAAGTCTATTTGATGATTGATGTGGATGGCATGTCATTATTCAGTCAGATAAATATGTTGAGAAAAAAGTCAAGTTCAATAGTTTGGCTCATTTGTCTGTTATTTTTTGGGAACTATTGTAGTTTTCTTTTTTTTTTTTTCTTTTTGGTAACCTAAAAGTGTTTTATTTTTTTTAACCAACATAGCCTCTCATAGCACAGCTTAACTGAGCATCTCTAACTCACACTGAGTGAAGGCAATAGTCAAAGCACTGAAAAATATTGCTTTTTCATGGTCACAGTTTTTAAAAAATGGCAAGAGTTTCTTTCAATTTTGACATAACACAAGACAAATATGGCATAGAAATTAAACTTGTGTTGTGCTTGCCTTATCTGAACATGCAAAGTATGTTGGTTTATTAGGACACAGCCAAGTTCTGACTGTTCTATCGTCGCATCCATCCAAATCACTTTTGGGGTCAAGGAGTCTTTTCCATCTACTGTTGGGTGACAGTGGCGTACACTCCAAACGGGTCACCAGTCTGTCACAGTGCCACACATTCACACATTCACCAGGGCCTTCCCACTGTCAGGTGAAAGCTAACCACTGAATCACAGTGCAGTTCTCCTAGCTGTAGGCAAAATAATATTACTGGATCCACCTTCAACGGGGAGTCAGAGAAAAAGGTCTCGTAGGTTAAGAGAGCTTCAGACAGGATGATGAGTTTGAAGATGAACACTAAAAAGTGCCAGCTTTTTGTCATTAGCAATATAGTAAAAGTTGGCAGTGAGTTAGATAAGAAATAGAAAATCTGAAGTGACTTGGAAAGAGTAAGTATTCCCAGAAGTGCGATAGTGGCGTTTGGTGCAGACTTCAGTGGGCACAATGGTGACGGGAACAGAGGGAATGAATGTGGGTAGATTTATTGTTTAGGAAGAGAATCTAGAAGTTCAGATGGTGGTAAAATAAGATAGTTCATAAGTTTATACAGCAGAACAGGTTAATCTGGAAATGTGGGACAGTGGGAAGAGCAAAGAAATAAGGGTATGGACATGAGAAGATTAAATGTTACGTAAAGGGGAAGGTGATAATGTCTAAACAAAATGTATTTTACATGTTTCTTGAAACTTGAAATTCTGAAAAAGACAGGAAGAACTTGTAGTAACAGACAAAAAGATACACTTTTGTTGGAAATTTGGTAATAAAATGGGATAGTGTTTATGGATATGAATAGTATTGGTAAAAAACAGTCAAATTGACTTATATTAAAGGATGGATGGTTGTACTGTAATGAGTTTCATAATAACTGATATAAGGGAGGGAGGAACTGGTTCAAGAGGTCAACTTTGTGACAAAAGAAGTTAAAAAAAGTTCAGTAAAGAGTAAGTGGGAAAAGCTTAGAGAAGGATGAAAAGAGAGCAGGCAATTAGTCCTGATGACATACCAGTGGAGGTATGGAGGTGTCTAGGAGACATGTCAGTGGGACTTTTAAGTACTTGATTGAACAGGATTTTGGATAGTAGGAGTATGTCTGGAGATAAAATGATCAGGATCTTTTTTAAGGTATGAGAATAACGAGTCTCAATGAAGACTTGGGTAAAGGAGGTTTGCCAGAAACATATTTATTTATGATTGGTAGTCCGATTTTCTGAGGCTAAAGAGCACTACATATGTAACATTTGCTTTGAGAATTATTGTAACAAAAGTAAATGGAAGGACAAATGGAGCAGAACTGAGGGTAAGTATAAAAAAAAATAAAAGAAAAAAACAGCCATCCACTGTATTTTTATGAGGAAGTAGTTCAGATCAGGTCAGTAAGGGCCTGTAAGGTTTACAAAATTCAAGCTAAGATGTTTGTGTCACTTGGTCAGGTACTGTATCTACCAATTGCCTCCCCTTGTTTTACTTGCACTATGAACAGCTTTACAGCTTATTAAAACTATTTTTTTTGCATGAGGTCAGGGAAAATGTGTAAAGGAAAAGAAAATTACATTTTATTTGTGAATAAACTTGCCCTCCATCTGAATGTTCCTTCAACACTTTACAATTCTTTGTCCAGCAGTGCACTTGTGAGCCATAGATGTCAGATTTTGGAGCTTTGAACAAGTGTCACTGTGGATGGTGATAACATATAGGTGGGCAGAGGAAAATGTGCTATGTAGAAGTAACAAAAGTTTGTTTGGAGTTGTGGCTGGGCACCAAAAAGAGAAAATAATAAAAGTATTTTTTTTTAAAAAGATCATAAATGTAATGATTGGAGTATATATTAGTGCTGTCAACGTTAACGCACATGATTATTTATTGAAAAAATGAAAATGAATGAATGGAATATATATTAACTCTGATTAATTACACTCCGCGAAGCAACCGTCTTCCTCCGGTTCAGGCTTTCATAACGTGCGTCAATTTCTGAAATATCACACTTGGTCGGGCACAATCCCTCAGAAAATATGGTCACTTACAAAAAAATAAATATTAAATTGATTTTTAGAACTTTATTCTTGTTAATTTTTAGGTTTAGATTGCTTTCTCACCAAAGGCGATCTATTTGATACGTAATGCGGCCCGTGTCATAGTGAGACAATGCATCACTGGGCCGGCAGACCTTGACTGAAGCGGCAAAGGAAAATATATATATATATATATATATATATTTGTGCTAATCGTCACGATAGGTTCAATAAAGTATCATTTCAGAGAAAAAGTTCACCTCTTACTGCATGTTTTTGTCCAGAAGATGAAGCAAAAAGTTTGTTTTGAAGAAACCTGCACACATAGAACATTGTGACCGGAACTTCTTCCGGAACACCGAGCAGCCAATCAGGATAGAGTATTCACTCTGACCATTTAAAGTCCAGAACACAATGTTTGTTACTTATAGCTGTATGTAAGTATCTTTGTTTTCTTGGAGTAATACTACAGACATAAAAGTCTTTAGAGTTCTGCTTATCTTACTGTTAATGTGTTTTGTGCACACAAATGACATTTCTGGGATATCTGAGTTAACACTTCAAATATGAATATGTTGCTTAAAAGCAATAAAAAAAACAGTCTTTGTTTTGTGCATCTTAAATCATTTTTTTTCTGAAGGGTTCCTTATTAAAAAAGAAAAAAAGTTGGACATGAGACTAAAGAAATGAAGAGTTACCACCTATTGGGAGAAAAAAAAATAATTAGTTTGCTGCAATAGTTGAAGATATAAAGTATTGTGAGATCAACTCTATAGTAAGATTGTGGATAAATCTATGCGGCCATGGCCTGTGTGCACGTAAGTGGGTCCATGAAAAAATGAGTGCTCGCTCAGTATAATGATTAATCCATTAGACATCATTATTCCGATGGTTTTCACACAAGAATTTGTATCATACAATCATGTTGTTTTGCTTGGCCCTCCACTTCCATCATTTTTGGCTTGAATGTTAGCCTGAATGCTGTTCACAAACGATAATTACTTTAATTCTAGTTCAACATGGATGCAATTGTGTCCATTAGTTTTCTATAAAACAACCGTTTCCCCCTCTCCAGCCTCAAGCTAAGTAGCATGAAGTCTCAAGAGTGCAAAAGAGATGTCTGCACACATTGTCTTTCCAATGCCTCGTCTTTGGCAAGAGGGCATCCACAGTTTACAAGGCTTGCCTTTAATTTTACTCATCAAACAATGGTTGTGTACACAGACCATCCAAAGCAGAGAAAATGCAACAGAACGTGACGAGAACATCAAGCATTTCGGCCATCTGGGGAGGCAGAGAGCCAAATAATGACTCCTAAGCGATCATGGAAGTGTTATTCTTATTTTCGCTTGGCACACCCCAAAAGTCATGGTTAAGATGAAAATATGTGGGAGCACTGATCTCACCATGTGTTTGTGTGACACTGGTCAGATTCTCCCTGGAAGAAACAGAAAAAATACATTCTTAAGAAAAGCAACCATGTCAGAACCATGTCCTCTACATCCTTTGTAATACTTTATTTGACACTTTTTTTTTAACCATCAAGGCAAGTGTTCCTTTAAGATAGTGCTAAATAATTAAAAAATCCTGCCTTTTTTATAGGTGAAGCTCTTATGAGCAAATGGACATGCTCTGTGTTTTCAGAGGTTAAAATAGGAAAAGCAAAGCATTAACTGTATTTCTTAAAACATTACTCCTTTATAGTTTTTTTCACTTACGAATTTGAAGGAATAACAACACATACATAGATTGGAATATGCATATATAGTGGGACTTTTATCAACTCAACACAGAGCCAAGAATACCATTCTTGTCTGACTGTGTTGTCCCAGGCTTTGCTTCACAGTAGACAGATGGAAGGAAGCATCACCACAGCATGTACAATCGCCTTCTTCAAACAAAACACAAAGGACGGTTTAACAGTCAGTTATTCCTTTGGAAAGAAAAAGATACCCAGAGAGCAGTACGATACAATTTTATGCATCCATCTTTAAAACCACCATAAAATTCAACAATTAGGTAACATATTCCACAATAAATGTTTTGTGATTAAAGACTGCATGTTTTGTTTCAATGCTGTGAACCAGTGAATTTAGCCGATACAATGTGTTTTTGTTTGCTTGCTTTTTTTACACTTCAAATTGTTTCTGATAAATACAAAAATCTAATCTTTGTCCATGCAAACAGGTCAAAAGTTGAAATGTTAACTTAGCCATATAATTGACTTCTTTCTAAAGTTACTAACTGCAGGACAATAAAAGCTGATTATTATTGTTTTCTTTTTTGCTATATGCTTAAATTTTCCATATTCGAATCAAATTTGAGGAATATTGTCAACATTCTGCATCCAAAAGAAAATTTTTAAAGTGTATACATTTCTATAATTTCTATGCTGAGAGATCAGGCTTAAGTATTCTGAGCTCTACAAAAGCATCAGTAATCATGTTTCCATGTCTCAGTTCATGAGATCATTCCGTTTTTTTTTATTTTTATTTTTTTTGGCGAGGTTCGCCATCTACTGCATGGGCTTTGATTGTGTCTGTGTCTCTGTAACCCCTATAATCACTTTGATGATTTACCGTCACCCAAGGAGGGAAAATATAAAATAATAATAATAATGCACTCATGCAAATAAGGAAAGTATCATACAGTTTCCTTGTTGGTTTTGGCTGGCGCTTCTTCTTTTGCATTACTATCAGTAGCAAATACTGTTACATCCACCTCTACAGCGCCGTCTAGGGATTGTTAGTGCAAAACAGCTGCGAAAGGGTGACCAGTTGTTAGTAGGAAAATAACAAACATATGAGCCTATAGCATTTTTTTTTTATTTTTATTTTTTAACATATAAGTTGCTCCTGAGTATAGGTTGCACAGCTGGCCAAACTATGCAAAAAATGCAACTCATACACTAAAAAATATGGTAATAAGGAACAATACTCATGTAGTTTAGTGTGATGTCATGAGAAATGTTCCATTAAAATCATCACATTTGGTGTTTACCTGTTAAGTCCATATTATTTGCTTCACGGAAAGTATATGAATCACATTACTTTAAACAAGTATGGGAAAATCTAAGCGAAAAGGGACATGGAAGCCTGGATGTGTTAAGATTTTGATGCATGGAGCATTTAGCCTTAAAAAATAACTCAGCCCTCCAAATTTACCTTGTGTTGGAGGACATGTTGCCACCATAGTTTGGAGCACTCATCTTCTTAAATGGAAGTGTGTTTGCAAATCAATATAAACCTTTTCATAACCATAAAATTGATTTTGGTATGAAAGCTTCTGATTGGCAAAGTCTTTCAAGATTAAAGTGCTCTATTAAAGCGCATCATCCTATCATAATCGGTTTGCATTTTTCATCTTTTATGTGACAATCATTAAAATATATATATTTTTAAAATCTGTCAGAATTAGAGGTTTTTTAACTTTTCAAAATAAATTAATAACGCCTTGCCTGCATGCCTGTCTTGAGGAATGCAGTAGCACACAACATGTGGAATATTTTTCTCTTCTGTAAATGAAACTGATCAGAATAGAAAAAAAAGGTCATTTGTTGAATAATCGTTTGTTTGCGGCACAGCTTAATCATTATCCAGCAGGCTTTACACCTGCAAATTATCATTCAATAATCACTCGTACTTTACATTATTTATAAAGGAACAGATATTTGCACACAGACAGTTAGGTCTGTGTCGTAAATAGGCTTTCATTAATAATTGATCAATACTTCTTATTTTACCACGAAGGGCTTTTCGCTGTCTTAAAAAAAAGAGATGTGTAACATTTCAGAAAAGAAAAAAAGAAACCATGTTATTTGCCATCGCTTTAAAGATTAAAACAAATCCCGGTAGAGCACCTGCACATGTAAAACATGAAATAAAAAAGCAGAAAACACATGTTTTGACATTTCCTTTTCTACAGCGGATTATTTGAATCATTTTCATCATCAGATTATTTAAACCCACAATAATGGAGGCTGTTTCCTGCTGACTAATTGGCTAAAACCTTTAAAATGACCAGATGGGTCCCAGATTTTGAAGGCTGCAGATAAAATGATTCAATCAAGGATGCTCTGTAAGTGTTCATTTTATGTGTTCTTTTGTTTTAAAACATGCTTTTTGTCATGTTGTGATGAACTTTACTGCATGGTTTAGAGCTTGGAATATCTGTGCCCAATGCAACATTTATTTAAAAGAGAAAGTTTAATAACGAGTTAATGATTAAGTTAAGTTTGTATTTTTTACCTTTTTTGTCAGAGGCTTTAGTCAGCTCCATATCTGAGCTCTGAATATTCAGGAAAAAAATATTTAGAAAATATGTTTTACAAGATTTTTTTTCTCCCTGACCTTATTGCTTTTATGTGATATTTATTTTTTTTAATTTGTCTCTTTGCTTTAGTCATATTGCTCTTGTCAGTGGATATTAAAACTCTTCTGCTCTGGAATACTAGCTATCAGCGCAGCTTCAAAATGTTCAATATTATTTTTAAATATTATTTCAAATTCAAGCTATCTTTTTTTTATTTCTTCTGTTTCAACACATTTTTTTCTGGAATTCTATTTCACCATCCAATACAGTATAAGCAAATATTGAATTGGTCTGTCCACTTCATCTTTTTCAATTCTGTCTTGTTCTTCAGACATCCTTGAGAAACAGAAAAAGAAGAAGAAGAAAAAAAAGGAGGGAACGGCAATAGTTTGAACTTGTAAATTTGTTGCAATGGATACAAAGCAGGCCTGCATAGATTTGAAAAAAATAATGCATTTTTTAGTGTGTCTCCAGCTTTTCAGAGATGTCTGCTGAATTTAACAGAATCTAAAGACATTTTTATAATGCACTCTCTTTAAGTGTCAGGTCATGGCGATGTTCTCAAAGCAGATGCAACATTATGAAGAATTGAAACTTTACTGAAAAGAAAAAAGTCATGTTAGTAATTCAGTGGGTTACAGAGTCAACTTAGTATAGTTTGTAACTTACAAAGTGATAAGTAAACAATATGAAACAAAAATGCATTCTCTTGGGAAAAAAGGCCTTTTAAGCTGAAAGGATGATGTCTGAATAAGGAAAATCGTTGTATAATGCAGCAACGAAGGACCACACAACTGAACGCTTAATGTAGCGTGACCTTGTAATTTATTTTATAAAAGCTGTCCTTTAACTATTCTTTTGCCCAACTGTGCTTTACTGATATCTATTAGTATGTGGGCTCTAGGTTATTTTCTTTATGGTTTTATAAAAGGTGTGCAAGAAAACTTGTAAAAATGCTTGGACACACATTCAAAGCATGACAAAATGCGGTGGTAAAGAAAATGTTCTGTTTCAACAGAATCTTTAAAGACACAATGTGCAAGACAAGTATTATTTTCAATTTAGAAACTCACCATAAGGTCTCGAACATGCTTAGAAACTGAATGCCATGTTCAGATCCATGCAGCAGTTGTTCTGCATTAAGTTTGCTTTTAATTGATGACTAAGATTAGAACTATACAAATATACTTATATCCAACATATTAACACAGAAAACAGAGCATCAATATAATTCAAAGTCCTACATCTAAAAACACCCAAAATGCAATTTTCATCAGAGTGGGTCTTAAAGGATCCATTTTGCTGCTTGTTTTTTCATGCAGGCTATACAGTCTGCCCATTTAGTTCACAAACATGTAAACATCAGCAAAAAAATACTAAAATCATGTCAACAGCGTTCTATGTTTTGGGCCTTGTTTGTCAGTTACATTTAAGACAAACTTTCTCTGCATACATGCTTATGAGGTTTCTTCAGTGAACAAGCAGCTGGATTATCATTGATTTAACACAGATACATGAGTGACAAAAAAGAAGAATGAAGCAGGAAAGTAATAAGCAAGAGCTTTTTTGCACAATGCTGTTGTTAAGGAACAATGTACCAACATGAAGGTGCATGTCTTAATCACTTTTCATGTGTCTTTTGTCTCAAAACTGAGCTTTACGTTGCATGTCATGAGAAAATGTTTGCATGTCAATGATAGCATAATAGAGAAAAAAAAGCATCGCATGGAGGAAATGTGGCTTTGCATGGGTTAGTTTGTCATGTAAATACTCTGAAAGGACAGCAAGACTGAAAAAAGGATCTTTAGAAATGTTTCAACTGTCAGTTTGTTTGCTTGGTTTGTTATGTCATGATTGAGAGTGTTTGGTGACAGCCTGGACTAAGATGCAACTAATTGAATGTTCAGTTTGGACGGCATGCGTCCATTATATATGGGCACAAGCCAGAGTTACATCAGGAGGGTGATTGAGGCAAAACTGCACACATAAATGATCATTTGAATCAAAGTGGAATCGGGGAGAAAAATACAAATTTGTGAAATATGAAAATGTCCTAGATATATGTCTAAAATTGTTCATATTAAAAAAAGATTTATTGATAGACTTTTATGCTTTAAATCATTCATTCATTTTCCAAACTGCTTTATCCCTTTCCGGGTCACTGGGTTGCCGGAGCCTAACCTGGCTACTCATGGGCGAAGGCAGGGGACACCCCTGAACTGGTTGCTAGTCTGTCGCAGGGGCCACAATCACACACCCATTCACACCTAGGGACAATTTAGAGTAACCAACTAACCTATGAAGCATGATTTTGGACAGTGGGAGGAAGCTGGAGTCCCTGGAGAAAACCCACGCATGCACGGGGAGAACATGCAAACTCCACACAGAAAGGTCCCGCATTGGTGACACTGTTTCAAGTCCCCCAGCCAGGACTTGAACCGGGAGCCTTCTTGCTGTTAGCCAAGAGCGCTAACCACTGTGCCACCATGCAGCCCTGCTTTAAATCAGGTGAGGAAAATTTGACATTAAAGCCTAATTATATTTATATGCTTTAAATCAGGTAAATATAATTAGGCTTTAATGTCAAATTTCCCTCACCAATGCTATCTAGTCTTGCAACCAAAATCCTGAACATATTTTTTATGTCTATCTCTAAAGCCTTAGTCACATGCACCTATATGGTGGTTTGACCCGTACACATGGGTGGCCCTTTGTGTTGTACGGGCTCATGGAGGGTTGTAGGAAGCAGGCGACATCTAAAGAAAGGTGCAGATGCATCTTGCAGTTTGCTTGTAGCTTGTATGGCCACCTTAAGGGACATCAGGAAAAAGGAACGTGTGATTGTTGTACGTGTGGTAAGTGCATCGTGAAGTATCCATAAGGATCATGTAAGTTGCACAGATTTATGATGTGATGCTTATACCGTGCCCGTACGCCACTCTCTAGTTATTAGTCTGGTGCCCAATGCTACACAAACAGGGTGTGCAAGTGTGCACACAAACTACGCACAGACTAATTCCCTAACTTCTGACTGTAAGGCTGACATGCAAGGAGCACACTCTTTTGATGTGAACAGTACTAATAGGCTACTTGTGCAGTTTGTATAGGGGAGAAAGACATTTCAAAATCCAATCAATATGTCTGTTTCACCCACTTTACCCTGAACCTACATTGGGTGTTGTATAAGTGTTTCCTACGACCTGTCACCCACAGCATGCCCCTAAAAAATTGTTCCTGAACAGTCTTGCTCTACAGGCTCACTGACCATAAGACTTAACAAACTGGAGCGATGAGACTTGGTGCCGCCTTTGTATCTTGCAGTGCCTCTACAAATGCTCCAAAATGTAACACCCAAAAAGGACACATGCCACACTACTCTTCAGATATTTGCAGTGACGTCCTGTGCCTGTGCGCTTTCAGTTAGTCAGAAGTGTCAGGACACTTGCCTACAGAGCAGTCTGCTCAGAAGCCCCTCATCCAGGTTCACTTTTTTTTTTTAAATTCACTGTGCTCTGCATCAGGCACCAAAAATCCTAAGGACTTACATCTTCCATTCGACAATTTTCTTAACCTGCCGCTGAATCCTTTTTGGGGTCACAAGGTTGCTGGAGCCTGTCCCAACCAATGTTGAGTGAAGGTGGGGTCACCCTGGACAGGTTGCCAGTCTATCACATGGCAGACAAACATATTTTTTAACCTAAATCTGAAATTAATTTAAAAAAAAAATCTTGTGACTCAGACATTTTCTATTTTCTCTCATAGTGCTTAACTAAGAATTTGATTTGTTTATAGTCCATACTCGTTACTTTAAATAAAATCATCAGATCGACTCAAATGAAAATTTCATTTTGGTGTTTTTAGCATGTTCTTCTAGCAGTTCCTTATGATAGAGGACATACAAATTAAGATTAGAACAGAATTTCTGAGTATTTCTTTATTCAAATTGGGGTGAATCCGGCCAGGTAAGAAAATGCTATTTGAAGAAGTTCTCAGTTGCTATGTAGAAACTTCAATGGGTTAGTGTCAAACATGGAGGGTCTGGGCCTAAATTTCCAAGTCTTTAGAATGACCCAGCCTAAATTTGAACTACCAACCTGCCAGTCTCAAGACTGGCACTCTACCTCGAGACCGCTGAGCTGCTTCTTTTTAGGACATGTTTACTGTGAACACTTATTCAGAAAAAAGTTAGAGAATGTTCATTAATGTTGTTTTTGTACACGTCAGACTGCAAAATCAATACCACATTTAACATAGAGGTATAAACATCATAGAAATAACACAACATTTTTCCTTACATGTAGACCGACATTGAGACTTTGAAATGAACAATTCAAGAAAAATTTCCATTGGACCACTAAACTAATCTGTATTGATTAAGCAGCAGCAATAACAACAAATTAGGGTTCTATTTGTGTTTCATGAATAATCAATTGAAGGTTGAATGCCACCTTCAAACAGCTTTTCGTGCATTACATAAGTGTTTTTATTGTCGAGTAGGACCAAGTGGATTCACATTATAAAATTAGTCACAGTGGGGGTAATAGTTTTTCTCTTTATATATATATTTCTTTTTGCCTTAAAACTTTTGCTACAAGAAGGAAAACAGGAGAACAAAGTCAGACACTCTGAACACAAAAACTTGCTATCGGCTTTAGGATTCTTCTTTCATATTTTTCTTTTTGACAGTTAAAAAGAAGACAACAAAGCCTGCGCTGCTGTGTTTCTCACAGGGAGAAAAAAGTAGATTTGGTGGAGTTTTTATTTTATTTTATTTTTTTTTTTAGTGCAACAACAAATACAGCTGAATAACTTACAGAAATGTTGACATAATGTAAATAAAGTAAGTTATTTACAACGGTTTAGTAAAAGTTTTCAACCTAATGAAGGAAAGGTGTTTCAAATAAAGGACTCAAGATATGGAGCAATCTACAACAATCAATAAAAGCAACTAAATCAGAAACCACCTTTAAAATGTTGGTAAAAAGTTGCTTGAAAATACAACAATGAACCATGTAGGCTAATTTCAGGTACCACTAGAAACTTAGGAAAAAGACAGATAATTGCCACTGTTAGGGTCATTCAGGACAAATACTGATGACAATAAAGAGACCTCTGTTTAGATACAGTACTTTTTAATAATATTTTTTATATGTATTTATGTATGTAACAATTTGAATATTCTATGTATATATGTATGTATACACACACACACACACACACACACACACACACACACACACACACACA
>BSAI01000162.1:7659473-7706526 GCA_036245035.1 Adrianichthys oophorus
ACACACACACACACACACACACACACACACACACACACACACACACATATATATATATATATGTATAGATAAATAGAGATAGATAGAGATTAATTTATCTCTCTCTTTCTCTCTATACACATAGATAGATAGATGGATAGATATAGGTATATATCTTTTAAATTCACTTATTTTATTCAAGTCATTTTAAAAAAGGAAGATGAAACACGTTTTCACCTTTCACCTCCCTTGTAAAACAACCTGTGCTAGGTCTTTTGTTTTTGTGGAAATTAAAGGAAATAAAGAAACTGAAACTAAATATAGGTTAAACGTATCTTTCAACACTTAAACAAGTATTATATAGTGACATCAAATCAATTTACAATAAGAAATAACGAAAAAAAAATGTTTAAAAGGGAACAGTGCCCCCCACTTGCCACTTGCATTGAGATGGGTTTCTGAGCTCAGCTGAGACATTTCTGCTTCTCATCCCATCTTCCAGCGGTGCACTTTGGCGCACGCATCTCTCCAACGCAGTGCGGCTTTAAGAGCGCCGAGGCCCTTAAATCTGCGCGTGGCTCCTCCCTTCTCTGTGATGTCAGCGAGAGGGAGAGAGGTGGGCAGCATTGAGGAACTGAGTTCATACAATACTACTGAGACATCCACAGCTTAGCAGAGAAATACGGTGAACCGCCTATCCCGGCTCCTGTAAGTGATGCTGCACTGAGGCACACTTTGATCCAATCCACTGGGGGAACGATGCACTCTTTGCACCCCTCATTTAAGTGTTATTTTATTTTTTTTCTGGCAGTGTGCGCTACCTTAAGTCAGTTTAAAGAAGTGGTTCTTGAATAAATTTGGTTTAAGGTGTCAGTTCATTAGAGTCTTTCCTTATTCTTTTTTTTTTTTCCTTCTCTTTTCTTGGATCGAAGTTGTAGGCTCTCAGCACAAAGGGCAATTATAGCGAGCCAGACTCTCATTCTGAACTGGTGAAATCCCAAAATCACATTAAGGCTAGGGATACAAAGTTTCTTTGAAAAAGCCTTGGATCACCGCGTATCTCCCTCCGCCTGTGGGATTGCGAGCGGAAGACATCCGAGGAGGAATTACAGCATCTTCTCCTAACTAAGTTGACCGCTCCGCTTTGCCATTTTGCGACTTGCGCGCGGGGACCACCTCTTTTTTTTTATTTTAGCGCATGGATAAGTTTTTATAGTGGATAAAAAATGTTGTATTGCTTTTCATTCCAATGAGGATCCTGGCTCGTTTTCCCACTTCAGACTAATTCATGGCACTCTTTTTTTCCTTTCCGGCGATACGTTTTCGCCACGGTACTCACCGCTGACTTTTTTTTCTTCCTCCCATCCTGTTTCTACCAAGCATTGAAGGTGAGTATTGCCGTTTTTCCAGAATACTTGTGTCTACATATGATAAATGTGTTATTCTCTGACCGTTGAACATGTCTGGTTTATGTCCGGAGCGCGTTTTCCGCAGCCTAAACACGTCGCGAATGCGCTTTACACAATCCTGTTTTTGAAACTTATTGCAGAAATCGGACTACATCCATCATTTTGTTGAGGTAGTGAGTCATTTTCAGTGTTTGTGTTCAGTGTTTCCTGGAGCTGCTCACACCACAGAATCCACTTGAGTGTCGCCTTGGTGCGACTTTTTTCATCGCAAAAGTGCGGATTATTGCTTTAGATATATCGACTTCAGGATTTACTGAGTGATATTTATGACAAATCACCATTTACCATTCGCATTCTATTCAAAACCATCCAACTGCAGGGACGTGTGTGTCCGGATTTCAGCACCTAGACCGCTAGGCTCCGTGCGTCAATGCGCAGCAACAGCGCGCTCCAGCTTCTCTAGTTCACCTGTCACAGACCTCAGGGGCTGTTCTGTCTATTCTGATCATCAAGCCACTGTGGGGCACATAACACCAAACAAGTAAGATTGGTAATGTCCTCCAACGATCAGTACAAATGTTACATGTTCAAATTTTATAGCCACAGTTGGTTGTTTCAACTTCTTTATGATATTTGTTGGTTTAATGCATTGCATTTTTAAAAATGTAGTCTTAAAAACAAAAAGAATATTTGGAATTTTTATTGAACTGTAATGTGATTTTAGCTATCTATCTATATATCTATATATATATATATATATATTATATATATATAGTTTGAACAGTTTGCAAAAAATAATAAAAACAACACATTAAAAAGGAATAAAATAAAAAGGAATAAAAGAGTATTGTCTCAGGACAATCTGAATAAAAGTAATTGATGTTAATGACTTGAAACAGAACTGTTCGCAAATTGTCTTAAATAAACTGATCTTCCAGATGCTTCTTTTGCTGCTAGATTTTTTTTTTTTATATATATCTGTGGTCTAGGATATCTTTCAGAGCCGCTCTGACCATATTTACCACACCAATTCATAAATAGCCTGATACATATCTATTTAAACCATTTTCCGAATTTCCCAAAATACCGGTGAAAATTTCATTTGACATAAGAAAGGTTAAAGGGTTCTTATAGGTCTAGCAAAAGTTTTGTTTTTGGTTTTAAATCAAACATTACTTTAGCTCTTTACAAATCAGTAATTTAGCAAGCCAGGAAGACAAGTGGGCTATAAAGTAGAACTTTCTCTCTATAAATATTTATATATACATTTGGTGTTTTCATGTGTGGGCTGCCCTCTTGAGGAAAAGGATTATGATGTTGAAAATTTGCTTATTAACTGGCTAATGTAAAATAATGATTGCCACCAAATATTTAATTGTGGTAATTGTGCAACTATTTAGGTTTCAAGTTTCTTCATAGACTTAGATTTGACCGAACTCTAACTTTTTATCTAAATTCTGTCAATCTGTCATATAGTTCAGGTTTGCCTTAGTTGTGATTTTATTGTTTGACACCTCATTTTCCTCCATAGGGAGGTACTACGTAGCTTTAGATAATTGTTGCAAATTGACAAAATCCTCTTATATCCAACTGAAATGCTACTTGCAACTTCCCAAAAAATAAAATAACTTTTTCTTTCCTTTCAAATCTCCTTGGATACATGGACAGTTTCCACAAAGGCAGTGCTTGACAGTTGATTCATCAAAACTTATTTTGTCTTAGAGTCAGAGTAAACTATGAAAGTTTCCAAAAAAGACAATTTTTAGGGGTGAAGGCTGTTAGTGACAGTGGCTGTATATCTCTGCTCCACTGCTACTTTCATATGGCTGCAAACAGTAGGAAGACCAGTCTATCACGCTGTTGTGTAAAGTGATCGAGGGGCTGGTCAGCTCTTCTTCACTCTACCTCTCAAGAGGAAGGTTTGAGTTTGCCTGCTGGATTCAACCTGCTGTCTGGGGCTCAAAATAGTATTTCAGGAAGCATTTCAGGAGTATAATGAAATGTAAGCACAGGAGACACTCTGACACCTAAATCTCCCCGTTGTTACTTTTTCCCCTGCAGCACAGTTCCTTCACTCACTTAGTTTATCCCTCATGGACAGGTTTGCAAAGACTTTTGACAAATGAAAAGAAAAGTAAATGCTGGGAAATCATATGGAAAATAACCTGCATCAAGGTAATAACAGAGGCGGAGAAGATGTGACTTGGAAATGTGCCCATGAAAGCATTAGTCTTTTTTTAAGGTCCTGATTTCAATATGAAGTATTAGAAATATGTAGTTTTTAAATTAACATATGAGTCCGATTATCTTCTTTTGCATTTCTTTCCAACCTCCAAGAGCATTTTATCTTTGTATATTTGAAGCATCAATTCATTAGATTAGCATTTCTGAATTCTTTAAGATATAATTTCCACTTGGATCAGGATTATTATGTGTATCCTACATAGATCACAAACTTCTGGACTGTGTGAGTTCAGCTCTGGACAATCATGGTAAAAAAAAAAAAAAATCCTGCTCGATGAACATTTCATGAAGTGTGTTGCCGTAACTTAATAGCATATCTCTCAAATAGCTTTTGACAGGATTGCTGCACAACACACTGCCCTGTGCGTGAAGAATGAAAACCACTGCAGTGATCAATGCTTCTTTTTTGTCCAACTGTTCTGTTATGAGTCTCATGCGGCTGCTTTGTGAGATATGTGCAGTCTGCCTGCACGTGTTGCGCCAGGGTCTTGCAGTTGTTGCAGATTCTGAACCAGCTTAATAAAATCCTTAATTTTAATCAATTCCCATTTGTCGTCAAGCTCACTTGCTATGAACTCTGCTGCCTTGCTAATTTGGAGGACCCCCTGTTGTGCAGCTTAGGTAGTCACACATCTGAAGTTTACTGTTTGACTTGTTTTAATTTCACGCACAAAAAAAAAAGAAAATTAAAATTCTCAGAGAGCTGCTTGTGATCCCTTGTCACTGCAGGTATGTGTGCATGTTACAGTGCCAGCTTTAAAGCGTTGTGTGAAGGCTTTCCAGACACATTTTGCCCGTCTTTGAAGGAAACGGATGTTTGCTTTTAAGTCTGCTGCCTGATGAATTCAAAGCAATATCTTCAAGAAAGTCATATTTAGTTAATAAAAACTCTAGAGAGTTGGTGGACCTAAACACACGACGGGGAAACGAGTGAAGCATTTGCAGATGAAAATATTGAGCTGAAACCAAGAGAGGAAGCCAGTATCATAAAGAAAAAAGGAGGAATACAATGTGTTCTGTGATGGCTTTACTCTGATATGTTAAATAAGTAATGTTACAAATGTTTTATTGAACACAAATGTACTTTTATATAATTGCATTCGATTTAAAATATTTAAGCCTCATTAAAACCTTTGTGGCTGAACATGCACTGACCTTTGGCTGTTGATGAGAATCGCTTCCTTAATTTGTTAAACTAATAATAGGTTAAATGAACAAATACGTCAAAATGTCACTTAGCAAACCAAACAAGCTAACTCCCCAGTAGTCTACTAATTAAGTGATGGAAAGCAGTCAATATTTTATTCTATCACCTACATGCAGGGAAGGCTTGCAGAGCTCCCTCCTCATTTCCTAGTGACCTACTTCGGTTTTGTCCGTTTAGATTCTTCCCTTTACCAAGTGTTAACCCTTATTTTTCAGCTTTAAGTTACGGACACACTGAGCATGTGATGCGTTCAAGAACATGCAATGAGGGTTCCTAAACCCCCCATGGTGTTCAGACTGGGCAAGTAGGGAGGGGCTTCTTTTACCTTTGCTACTGCTTACTAGCACATGTCCACCACCTACAATTGGAAGAGACTTAGTGGGAAATGTCGAAGCAAATGTCGATGCAAATCTTGTAAATCTTGCTCCAGGCTTTTTTTTTTTTACACCTCCATTCCGATTTATGAAAGACTTGGGCTGAATCTGAAATGCTTCCCTACCCCTACGACGGCTCCCGGTCTCTACATTTATCCCTCCAAGCAGAGAGATATGGAAAAAATAGTGCCTTCAAATACGGACATCACTACTGCTTGATGAAGTCATCAATAATCTACGTTAGCATGTAGCTACTTTCAGAACACCACTACAGCTTCAAATGTCCTTACAAATTGGAGCAATAGAGAAGAGTAAGAGGGGTAAGGAAGCAATCAGGATTTGGCCTTGTTGTCATATTATTCCAGACGGGCAAAAACCGCAAATCTTGATTTTTCCTCCATGATCAATTTTCAAACGGTTCCGTGAACACAAAGGTGGCCATCTATATGTCACTACCAAATCTGAGCCCCTGGTTGATCCAAGTTCAGCTGGTTTAATTTTCAATGCCTCATGTTTGGTGCGTTAAGCCCAAAAACGGTTAGAAAACTTGTGTAGCGATACATGAATGTGGGAGTTTTGCAGGTGGAAGCCCAAAACACACATTTATGTGTGTTTGCGTAGACATTTAATTGGAAGTGGCTGCTTGAATAAGTGTTGTGAGGATGGTGTGCATACGTGAATATAGCTTTAAAGGAGCAGGAGTGGCGCACAACTAAACAAATTAATGAATGATCCTGTTTATTAGGATTCTTTGTTACAAAAACAAAAACCAAAAAATTGGATAATCTATACTTATAGGTGGGGAAAAAAAGCTGCTGCAAGCCATTAATTTGCTTGATTGTGGTTTCCAAGACAAAGTTTACATTGTTCTCTCCTTCCACTGCCGTTAGTGTAAACAGGGTTCTTATCTTACTCTGCTGGTTTACACACATGGCCGTTCGTGAAATATTTGAGAGCTCAATTGTCTATATTCAGAGAAAACTAGGCTCTCCATTAATAGCTGCTGTCAAGCATTACAACGGTGAATTTGTGTGTTTGCATGTGTGTTGTTGCACGAAGACATCACAGCTTAGGGCTCAGTTCTGCTTCCTCCAAATTTGCTGCAGTCTGGATGGGAATTGCACTTTAAAAAGACACCACAGCACTTTTTTTTTCCAGACTTGAATCAAGTTTGATATTTTGATTTTATTTATTTCTGTTTTAGGAGAGGTCCATTCTTTAAAATAATGTAGTGAAATATATTCAGCAAATGTGTTAACTAATAATACATCTAGGAATAATTTAAAAGAGATTAGGTTTGAAACAAGAAACTTGAAAAGTATTTCAAACTGCAGTGGAACTTGAATATTGTGTTCTGTACCACATTTACGTTATCTTGTTTTTTTCTTTTGTTTTGCTCTTAACTTTGGCAGAATTGCTGCAGTAGAGGTGAAGCACTCATCGAATCTCGAATATGGACTTAGCAAGTCAAACGTTTCCACTGGTGGTCCTTCTCACCTGTGTGGTAATACTATGCAAGGCCCAGGAGAGGGACTACATAGTGAAGGAGGAGCAGCCAGAGAACGTCCGCATTGGGAATCTGCTCAAGGATCTGGATCTCAACCTAGATCCTAGCATCAGGCTGTCCTCTCCGTTGCAGTTCAAGCCTGTGTATAAGACAGGCGACGTGCCTTTGGTGAGGGTGGAGGCCAACACAGGGGAGATCTTTACCACCAACCATAGAATCGACCGGGAGAAGCTGTGCTCTGGAGTCTTCACAGAAAAACGCTGCTATTATGAGATTGAGGTGGCGGTACTGCCTGATGAGATCTTTCGATTGGTCAAGATCCGGTTCCTGATTGAGGATGTGAATGACAACGCACCCCTTTTTCAGTCAACTGTAATAAATATCTCTATCCCGGAGAACACGGCCATCAACACCAGATACCCGGTGCCATCGGCGTTTGACCCTGATGTAGGGATCAATGGGATTCAAAATTATGAGTTGGTAAAGGTAAGAGAATTATTTCTCTTTTTCTTTTATACACACCACCACTCACAAACACACACAAATATGCATTTGTATTACTTGTTTGCAAAGATTCATTCTAACAAAGTGCCACAATGAGAAGGTTGGTATCCATGTGTGGATTGTTAAAAAAAAAATGATATAACTTCTTGCACATAGCAACCGTTTATCAACCTTTATACAAAAGCTCTTAAATGATCCCTACAGATATGTTTTTATTCATTGGAGGGGGACTGGAAATGTGGTTCAGAATGATCTTAAATCAAACATTTTGCTAAAATATCAGCTTCTGTGAATATCATTGGCTCATGTGGGACAGATTCTCTCTGGGCCATGGACGTGACTTGTTTCATTAGCTGTTCACAATAAGGTGCCTCCACATTCAAATGAGGCTAAATTTAGTGGTTCCAAAAAGTATGTTGTTGCTCCGACATGAATTGATTGGAAAACATGCTTTGCTGTCATGTTTTTTGGCAGTGCCTCTTAAAATTCTGCTTAGACAGATGTCCTATTCTTTGAGAGCTTAATGTTCAGTGATGGAAACTGGCACAGGTTCAGCAAATCAAACCCAACACGCTCCTCTATCCAACCCATCTTTCATTGATGGAATACAATTCCATGTGCTGGAATGCAGTGCTGCTAGATTTCCAAACATAAAACTTTTATCAACCATATCATCTCTCCACAAAACCTTTCTGGGAAATAATTATATAACTTGAAAGTCTGCAAACTGCAAAAACATCTCAGGACTGTTTGCAGGAGTGGGGTGCTGGGTCCTACATTTTGCCTGAAATGGCCTTGTTTTGTGTACAGAAGGCATTAAGTTAAAAAAAAATATCTTGAAAAATATTAATAACTTGCATGTGATTGTTATTCAATTAGTTAAAACCCCTAGACTCAAAGTACTTGAGTAACTGTTGTCTACTAGTACTTTAATAGAATGATACAATAAATAACTTTAAATGGCTTTTGGGGGCACGCCATAGTCCCTGGGTCAAGTTATCACATCAACCATATGCCATTAAAGCAGTGCCTTTTTGAAAACACAAAAAAGTACATTAGTTAAAAAATTAATTGCGTTTTTTGGCAATCCAATAGATGACTGTCTTAAGTCAACATAGGCTATTAGTCCAACGTATTATTGATTATTTCTGTCACTGCTATGCCTGGAGCATGGCCCCTGACTGCATCAGTCCTGATTAATTTATTAATTTTAATTAGTATGCAAACTTTTTTTCTGATTGCTAGTTTGAGGATTTAGTGTTTTTTAATTCGTGTCTTGCTTAAGTTTAGTCTTTAGACCTCCCATAGTGATTAAGCAATACGGAGAAGTTATGTTAATCCTTAAAAAAATGAGACACTGCAATAAAAATCTGACCTACTTTTTCATAAAATGTAGCAGAGCTTAATACAGGGTACAGGCCTTATTATCTACATATCGTTTATTTATGTATTAAAAGGAACTAAAAGTAGAGTTTTTTGAGACAATTACAGCACCACCAGGAAGTGTGGGTTCAAAAGTGTGTAGATACAGACTATAGTGTCCATTCTCCAACAACATCTATATTAAGCGTACTGTAAGAGAACAAAGCCAAGAGAAAGAATGAACTATATTATGCAAATAGATGCCTCATGCAACTCTGGGATTGTTTTTCTTTTTTTGGTTGTCCTCTAATTGATGCACCATTAAACTGCAATTCAATGTTCTGGGTTAGTTAATGGAGTCAGCCTCAAACTCAGAATTACAAGTTAATATTATGAGGTTTTTTTTTTTTTTTTTTTTTTTTTTTTTTTTGCTGTCTAGACAATGCTTCCTGCCTTTTATATTAAAGATGAAACAAGGGCATACAAATCAAACATTATTTAAGGAGGATTTTATGAGCATTAACCCTACAGAAGTTGGCGTATTTGAGAATACACCTGCAAAATGCCTCACATATTCATTTGAATAGTTAGTTTCCTTCCTGCCAAGACATAACTAGCTTGATATCCTCAATATTTCAGGATGAAAAAACAAAAAAACAAATCAATGTTCTAATTATAATAATCATCCACAATCATTTTCTTTGCCCTTTTCACAGTTTATCTCTCAAAAACCCATGTCTAGGCCACAGTCCAATAATCATTCGCAAGAAATTATTCTGACAGGATCCATGGTTTTGCATGCCTGATTCTCTTATTCTTATTATGTGTACCTAAAATTAAACAACTCATGTCCTCATGTCTGTGTGGAGTTTGCATGTTCTCCCCGTGCATGCGTGGGTTTTCTCCGGGTACTCCGGCTTCCTCCCGCCGTCCAAAAACATGCTTCATAGGTTAATTGATCACTGTAAATTGTCCCTAGGTGTGCATGTGAGTGTGCATGGGTGTGTGTTTGTGGCCCCTGCGACAGACTGGCGACCAGTCCAGGGGTGTCCCCTGCCTTCGCTCATGAGTAGCCGGGTTAGGCTCCGGCAGCCCCGTGACCCCGAAAGGGATAAAGCGGATTGGAAAATGAATGAATGAATGTCCTCATGTCTCCTTTCTCGTGTTGTATTCGAGTAAAACAGAGGAAAAAGTATTAAAGACGTTAGAGGCGTCTTCAGCTTTTCGGATCGTCTATTTCAGACGTGCACCAGAAAGCCAGGGGTTTAGAGAGGAAGGACTGTGCAAGCATTTCCTAGAATAGCTCTTGGCTGCTAAGCCACCCGTGGTCCATCTCTGCATGGTCCTGTGAGATTTGTCTCTGAAGGACCCCCAGAAAGATAGTTTGTCCACTTTTCTTTTGTTGTTCTCAAATTGCCACCATTGTGTTGCACAGTCAACCATACTCAGTGGTGTGTCGCTCCACACGGAACTTACCCATGTTATCAACATACTGGACAAATAGAGACCCAGGAGCTCCTTTTTGTATTACTTCATCCTTCTTTGAAACTACAAAAGACAACACATTGCTTGTCCAGCACAATGCTAAAAAAAACACACAAAAATACCCCCCACACAAAATGGTTGGTGATCATGCAATGAAAGAGAATTTGCCAGCTGTAGTTTGTACAAAAGTTATCTGAAGAATATTGTTGGAAAAATAAGGTTGTGCTCACTACCTTTATTTACAACCTGAATTTAACAAAAGCTAACATAACACAGGTACATGTATTTGATATAACTAAGCAATACACGTTATCCTCCAAACTCTCACAATCATGACAACAATTTAGTTAGTTTTTAATTACAAAAAAAATTGGAACTACAAAGACACAATGTATTATGGGTAGGCTGATTTTTGAGCATAGAGCCCTTCATTCTAAACATTTTAATTTGCACGCTTATTTTTGACAAGACATCATACTGTTGATTAAACAAAAAGTGATTAAAAAATCCCTCTTCTTTTGTTTTAATTATATTAAATATCAAAAGAGGAAGATAAATGTGAGACTGAGGGTAGGACAAAGCAAAGTCCTTTCTAAAAAAAATAAAGAGGTGCCACGCCTTGTGATAAATAGCCATTTAGCTTTGTTCATGGCCTTCAGCATGACTATTCCTCCTGATGCATTCACAGTCTAATCTGAGTCAGCTGTGAGTTTTAAAAAGGTTATCAACTTGAGTGAATGATGCATCCACGTATAGTCTGAAGCAGTGTTTGCAGGATGAACTTCATAGACACCCTTCTCTCATCGTCAGCAACCCCTGCCTCTGTCAGTGTCATTAAATCATTTTTATTTAAATTAGACAACTCTCATTCAATTGTGCAGTGCATTTACCCCACATATGCAGCTCTGCTGTAGACCTACTGGAGTGCCTTTTAATGTGGAACAAAAAAAGCAACTCATCACAGTCCAGGAAGGATTGCACATGTACAGTACGACTGTACGTATGGCAGAAGACTGACGTAAGGTTTAATGTGCACACTTAGCCATTTAGAGAGCTTTGTCCTTCTCTCTCAGCCTTAAGGTATCCACTGAGTGATTCATGTTAGTATTTGGCCTTTTCTTAGCCTGCCCTAGATCTTATCGCAATCCACCAGACTAATTTTGCATTCAGGAGAATGCACAGCCTTAGAGAAAGCTCTCTTCAACTTATTGAAATGCGCTGAGAGTTCTGCTGTCAGTTGTAAAATTGTCTGAAACCAAGACAAAAGCAGAGAAGAACTGCTAGTTCATAAATCATTGTGCAACATTCCCTTTGACACATGCAAACTCAACATCCTACTATTATCATCAGGCTTTAACATGCAGAATAGAATCTATGAAGTAGTCAAATAACTGGCTTGAGAGACCCTGTATACACAGACCAGTAAAGCCCCCAGAATGATGTTTTGGGCCTTTAAGTTATGAGGGAAACCACTTTGCAGAAAGATTTGTCACATGGAAGTTTCCCAGTATTTTGTGTGCCACTTTGCTTTTTCCTATGACTTCAGCCTGCCACAAGAATCACGAAATAAGGTTTGAAAGGATCAGTGCTGCAGTGCGAGCTGTTTTAAGTAGTTCTGTCAATCACTGACGGGTCGACAACATTCCCTCTGCAAGCAATTTTTCAGAGTACACAATAATTTACATGCTGCAGCCGCACGTTTTTGTGTGTTGGCTACAGCACTGAGTTGGCACGAGGACAGCTCTACGTTTTGAAATATACTACCAACACTTGTGCTCCCTGGTTGAAATGGCCTTTCCGTGAATTATGAGAATGTACATATCTTAATCTCATTTGATAGCTCTGCCTAGACGGGGTAATCTTTTGCAACATAATGTGCAGCATGAAGCTTATCTCTTTAAAGAGGATGCTTTTTCTTGTTTTAGCATGAAACTGCTTCTGACTGAAAGAGCTTCAAAGGGCTTCTTTGTTTCATAATGTGCATGCAGGTCATTCACAGGCTTGATCTTCTGTTTATTTTCTCCCTGTGCTCTCTTTTTCTTCTATTTTCTGCTGCTATTTCTTTACTACTTTAAACTTACCTTATTCTCCATATTTCTAAATGTATACCACTTATTTTAAAAAATAGCTTGTATAGAAAGAAGATATTTACTATTGACAACTGTATGTTTTTTTATACATCTCTTGTACTTATTAAATCAGTAGATTTTCCTCTACTTTCAATAATAAATTTTAAATATGCTTCTGCAATTTTTTATTTAGTACTTGTGCTGTTTTTCTGTTTTGGTGTCAAAACCCCAAACTGATCCAAAGTGGTTTTCTTTCAAATTTCAGCAAAACACGAACCAAAAATAAAATCTTGGTGAAGACAGAAAAAAACAAAACCTAACAATATTAAATAATAAAAGAGAAAGAAATGTCTGAAATACACTGTATTTGATTGTGGTTTCTGAAATGATTGCTTATGCTTAAAACAGATTTGTTACCTTTTTCACTTTTCCTCTGGGTTGAGTTTTGATAGGTTTGTGAGAAATACATTTCAAACCCAGCTGATCATTCCATGTTTGTTCATTTGTAAGGACCCTGCTGAGTTGAGTAGAGTAAAGCCAATAACCAGCTGCCTGAGGTGTAACAATTCCTATTGACATTCATCAGATTTCATAAAAGAAGACAACAAATGATTTTAATACAGCAATAAATTTGCACTCTAAGAATGAAAAGCTGTCTCAGAAATTGTGGAAATCTTTAATATCAACAACAATGCACTCTTGTAAAGAGAAAACAACACCTGAGTAATATTGTATGCATAACTTGTTTAAGTGAAGGTTCTTCCTTGTGTCACTTTTTTTATCATTGAAAGTTTTAAATCCTTTTTAACAATGATAGTAACTAAAAATTATTATTTTTAACAAATAAAAATGTGGGGAATCAACAAAGAGTAAAATATGTTTTCCTTTATGTCATAAAGCCTTGTGTTCTATGCACTTTATTTGTAAACCAAAAGCATAACTAATGACAGTTTCGTTGTTTTGTCTTTCAGAGTGTCACTGAGTTTGGCTTAGACATTATTGAGACTCCTGAAGGGGACAAGTGGCCGCAGCTCATTGTTCAGCAAAACCTCGATCGGGAAAAGAGGGACACTTTTGTTATGAAGATAAAAGTGGAAGACGGTGGAAACCCTCCCAAATCCAGCACTGCTATTCTCCAAGTTACTATCTCTGATGTAAATGACAATCGTCCTATCTTTCAAGACAGTGAGCTGGAGGTCTCAGTGCCAGAGAATGCTCCAACGGGAACATCAGTCGCTCAGCTTCATGCGACAGACGCAGACTGGGGATCCAATGCACAGATACATTTTGCCTTCAGCAACCAGATTTCTTCCTCAACCAAACGTCACTTTGCCATCAACAGCTCTACTGGACTGATCACTGTGAAGCAACCTCTAGACAGGGAAGTAACCCCTGTTCATAAACTTATTGTCCTGGCAAGTGACGGCGGCTCAACCCCATCAAGAGCCACAGTAATTGTGAATGTCACAGATGTAAATGACAATGTTCCTGCTATAGACACTAGGTACATTATCAACCTTGTAAACGGCACTGTTCTGCTCTCTGAAAATGCACCCCTTAACACCAAAATAGCCCTTATTACTGTTACTGACAAGGATGCAGATCTGTATGGAAAAGTGGCTTGCTACACGGACCATGATGTTCCTTTCCGGCTGAAACCTGTCTTTAATGATCAATTTTTACTAGAGACGGCTGCCCCCTTAGATTATGAGACAACTCGAGAATATGCCATTAAAATTGTGGCCTCAGATAGAGGGACGCCCCCTTTGAACACTTCAGCTATGGTCTTAATTAAAATTAAGGATGAGAATGACAATGCACCAATCTTTCCCCAGCCTGAAATTCAACTTTCAATACCAGAGAACAATGACCCGTCAACACAGCTGATAAAAATCAGCGCCACAGATGCAGATAGTGGAAGTAATGCTGAAATCATCTATACCCTTGGCCCTGATGCACCTGATGGGTTTCATATAGACAGACGTTCAGGAATCCTATCTGTTGGCAAGCGCCTGGATAGAGAAAAGCATGAGCGATTTTCATTCCTCGTCATAGCAAGAGACAATGGCTCTACACCCCTGCAGAGCAATGTCACTGTCAGGCTAATTGTTCAAGACCTAAATGACAACAGCCCTGCTTTCACACACCCAGAGTACAACTTCTACGTACCTGAGAACCTGCCACTCTATGGAACTGTGGGGTTAATCACAGTGACAGATGCAGACGCGGGTGACAATGCTGCTATCACCCTGTCCATTTTGAATGGTAAAGACAATTTTATTATCGACCCCCAGACTGGTGTGATCAAACCAAACATCACCTTTGACAGGGAGCAGCAAAGCTCCTATACATTTATGGTCAAGGCAGTTGATGGAGGGCAGCCTCCCACCTCTTCCTATGCCAAGGTCACTATCAATGTTGTTGATGTAAATGACAATCGCCCTGTGTTTGTCATCCCGTCCTCCAATTACTCATACGACCTCGTCCGCACCTCCACCACCCCTGGTGCTGTGGTGACAAGAGTATTTGCCATTGACAATGACACTGGTATGAATGCTGAGCTGCAGTACAGTATTATCAGCAACATCATCATCACATCTAGGGTCTCCCCTCGAGGTCTCTTTACCATCGAAAAAACATCAGGTAACATAACGCTACAAGAAAAAATAGTTGGAGCTGATCTGGGACTACATAGGCTGGTGGTCAAGGTCAGAGATTTAGGCCAGCCTGAGTCTTTACACGCTATCACACTTGTTCACCTGTTTGTCAATGACACTGTCTCCAATGCTACCTTTATTCAAGAGCAACTGCGGAAAAGTATGGAAACACCCTTGGATCGAAACACAGGGGACAGTGAGGTGACTCCTCAAGCTAATGGATATGTGATTGTTGTCATAGCTATCATAGCAGGGACCATGACTGTCATATTGGTGATATTTGTTACAGCCTTGGTGCGTTGCCGGCAAACACCCAGACACAAAGTGGTGCAGAAAGGCAAGCAAAGTGGAGAATGGGTTTCACCAAACCAAGAGAACCGCCAGATTAAGAAGAAGAAGAAGAGAAAGAAGAGATCGCCCAAGAGCCTTCTTCTGAACTTTGTGACAATAGATGAGTCCAAGCCTGATGATCCTACTCATGAGCATGTTAATGGTACATTGGATCTCCCTGTGGAGCTAGAGGAGCAAACTATGGGAAAATACAACTGGGCAACTACGCCTACTACCTTCAAACCTGACAGCCCTGATTTAGCCAAGCATTACAAGTCTGCATCCCCTCAGCCCACATTTCAAATTAAACCGGAAACTCCTGTGGCCCCAAAGAAACACCATGTGATCCAGGAGCTCCCCTTGGACAACACTTTTGTGGTGGGCTGTGATTCACTTTCCAAGTGCTCATCGACTAGCTCTGACCCATACAGTGTCTCAGAGTGCAGCTGTCAGGGGGGATTCAAGACTTCGGGGCAAATCACCACCCGACAGGTAATTCATGACTTCCTTTTTAAATCCACCCACACTAGCCTCCATTCACAACCCCCTTGCTATTCCCTCGTAGGTTATGTGAAAGGGAGAGGGCAGGAGCACGAAACAAAGGGAAGTGGTCACACAAACCACAATCATGTTTACATGAATGTCATGTGTACCTAAGATATGGGAAGACTTCAGGGAAAAAAAAAATAAATTGGTACAACATTTGTCACTTCAGCTAGGTGAACTTTTCCTGAAGGCAGGTCTCTTTTTATCCACATATGCAGGCAGCCATTTGCAGTGGAATTGTGCATTCTAAAGCTTTGTTTATAACAGGTTTGATCTATAAAGCTGGCTGTGAATGATTTTTCAACAACTGAAAAATTACTGACAAAAATATCTCTGAACTCTTTTAAAAAGACTATATGCATCAAAGTTAGTTGTGTTGTAAAGGTGCAACCATCACATCATATATTTGGTAAGCCAAAAAATATAAATGTAAAAGCCTGTCAAAAAAATGTTCCTTGTAAAACAAGGCTCTACCACTAAATGTCCTTAAGGTCCCACTGGGGTTCGGTGAAGGCAAAGTTTATTTGAATGCCAAGGCACAGCAAAGGGCTTATGATTCCCTGAGAGACATGTGCCAAGTGCAAAGTGCCCCCAATAAATAAAAGCTGGCAAGGGAAATAAATGTAAATCAGATGTAAGGAGAGGTGTTTAGTGCTGACAGACCTAGCACAGTGCTCTTGTGAAGCCTGCCTACTGCTTCAGGTCACAGGGATCAAGGTGATGCAAAGCCTTGATACTAATAAACTTAAACACCTAGAGAGCAGTAGTTCATAAAAGCCTGCCTGGCCAACTTTGCATTAATCTCATAAATTTTCTAAGTTAACAACCCCAGTTATTGTTATAAAAGACAAATGTTTATTCATATTATTTGCTTTTTTTCTTCTTTGTTGGCTTGCATAAAACTAAACCCACAAAACATGTTTAAAACTTAGACAATGGTGACTGTTTGACAAGTAACTGAACAAAATGTTTGCTCTGTCCCCAATGCATGACTGGAGGTGCATGTTGACAATAACTTATAGGATAGACAGATACAAAGTTGATTATCTCTGAGGTGTTCACACATATACAAGGACCTTGTTGTCTTGATTGTCAACATTTTTTAAGAGTTTTTCTGATTTATCAAACCAAATGTCCTTTTGTTTTCCTTTAAGATTTGGTTGTTGCTAAATAGCACTGGCTCTTTGTTTCTTTCTCTAGTGTTGATCGTAATTACCAAAACTCACTCATCCATTTCTGGGTCAATTTCATTATATTGCATCATTTTTTTTTATTTCTTTTACATCAGGTATCTTATTTTGTTCATGTCTACAGTCTCATATGGCTCACTGTTTCTAGACTTCTGGCTTTATTCTGCCTTTTTGCCTCCTCTCCATGACATCCAGTGAGCTTTAAAACGCAACATTACATAGTTGTTGTAAATGACTGTTGATCCTGCAAAGTATTGTACTTAGGCTAATTTATGAAGACACCCACACAGAGATGATAGTCATTCCCTTCATCCACCTTTTATTTGAAACCCTAGTTAAAAGCTATGCCCTGCCATAGTACATTACACATAAGCCTACTACATGCCCCTGGTACTAAAGATTGAATCCATAATGTGTTTTTACGACACACTGACAAGTTGTCAGAATGATTTTCCTCTAGTATGCAAAGTCACTGCCAGGAAATGTGCAGCAAGATTTAGTTAGTGTTCACCAATTACGAATTATGATGCTTTATGATTTTTTTGGGATGCAGATTTAAATAGTCTTCTTTTTTTCATATGTTACTGATTGCAATGGAATATTTTTGTGCCATTAATTCAAAGTCTATGCATATTTGATTAGTAAACATTCTCCCAAATCTTTGACACTCTGTTTGGATCTTATTACTTCTGATCTGATTAATTCTCTTGTCTACATAAAGACAGGTTTGATGTTCCAGCTCTGTTAACCAATTCCTGCACATGCATACATGGCAGAGGGGTTTCATTCACCAACCTATTATTAAGTGATGCTAAACTGACAACCTATAGATTTTTTTTTTTACCCTGGAGGAACTGACAAGTGATTCCTCCCACTTTAGACATTAGATTTCCCATCAGTTTAAAGTGTGCTTATTTAAAGCTGGTGGCACATAAAACTGCATGAAGCTATACCCAAAGAGAATCCGTGGCTGCAAAGGTTAATTAAATGCACTAAAGGGTTAATCACTCGTAATACAGAATGATTAAAATCACTGTAATTGGTTTGTGAATGAGGCTGGTAATAAAAGAAAAGAAAAATGACAGTCTTTTTTTAAGATTTATTTATGATGCCACAAACTCTCTTTGGGTGACTCATTCCTGAAATACAGTGAAGCTCTTTCTTTTTTTTTCTTTTTGGAGTAAGAACACTTAAAACCAGCACTCCTTCAAAAAGTGTGATTCTTGCTATTATCAAATAAGGTTAAAACAATGTTTTACGACACAGCAATTGGTTGCGATCACTTCAAGTGCGCTTCCTAAAACAAAAGCAGCTTTTGTTCCTTAAGTGCCAGCTATTCTGCCTCCTTGGCGTAACCCAATGTGAGAAATCTAAAGGCAGAGATCAGAGGCAGCAGGTTGAGTTCTCCCTTTTTCTTTATCACAGTGACAGGCTGCACTTTATTGACTTTGTAGTGGTTGGTCACAAACCTAAAGCCGGTGAAAAAAGAAATATCACAGACAAAAAATGAAAAACCAGCTGCAGAATAATAATGAGGAAGAACAAAGGAGGAGATAATTATGGTTGAAGGTCACCAAAATGTTTTCAGGGACTTTAAAGATTCAGTTGATAAAGAGTAAAGCTTGTAAAAATACTTCAGAGACTGCAGATTTGTGCCACCATATGATTTCATTATACAGCGAAGGCTGTAGTTGCAAATGCCAGCCTCCTCATTCCCCTCCTTTCTCTTCACAGTTTTAATGCTTCTCATCATTTTCCTTTAACCCCTTCCCCTTTGGAATTAGAGGTCAATCTGCCTCCAGTGAGGAGGAGGTCTTGTTAAACCATGCGCTTGGGGGGGGAGGAGATCAAATAACCACCACCCTTCTTGAATTATTTCAGATACCACCAAGTCCTTCTTCAAAGGAAAACAAAATAAAAGGGTTAAAGCATCACTTTGTTAAAGAGTATGAGCCTAACCTTGTGTGGCACAATTCAGGAGTACATTTAGCATTGTTGTAGCACCCGCACGCACTGTTCATTTTTATCGAATTCCCCAAAGGCCAGCAGATCTTACTGGTTAGCTTCACATGCATGCATGCCTCCGTCAGGTTTAAACATTTAAAAGATTGCAGAACAAGGTCAAAAGAATACATTTTCCATGCTAAGATAAGTGTTTGAAGTCGAGAGTGGAGGTTGGAACCATTCCGAGAATTGTTTTATTTTTTAATTTAGGATTTGAGTCCATGTTGTTTTCATATTATTGTTTTATTTTATCTTATATATGTACACCATATAGCCATTGTATCTGCAATCACTGAGTCTCCATGATGTAAGCACCATCAGATCAGACTGTCTCTGTTTCAATCACTCACAGAAGTGTTGCTTACCTTTCTGAGGAACAGCAGTAATTTATTCTGTACATATCAGAGGACCCCACTGGCAAGGGTCCGGATGAAAGAGTGGGCCTAAATTGATCCAAATGCTTGTTTTAGGGGAAAAGAAGAGTGCTGCTCTAGTGTGGTGGGAGACAACAAAAAAGACAAATTGGGAGTCATAATTGATAAAACTTTATGCTCTGATAAGTACAGGAAAAATGCCCAAACTTGTGACACCTGCAGCATTCTTCAAGGAAACCTGACATGAGTTGATTGCCAGCCGCACCTTGAAGAATGCTCTGTTTTCTTTTATCTTTTGCACTCTGTCCAGAGATTTCTTTTTATTCTATGTTTGACGTAGCCTCGCACTGATAAGGCTACAAGCTTAAGTTGCTCAGAGCTCAATGACACAGTAACTACAATCTCCCTATATCTGTCTGTCTCTCTATATTTCAGGAGATGGCACTGAAGCCACCACACTATGGCACACTCTGTGGCACAGGTACAGCTCGCTCCCACAGGATTAAAATCAATCTCTAGCTCCTACTTCCAAAAGGGAGAACAAAAAGAGACAAAAGAGGGAGAGGTCAAAGGGAGGAAAGAAGGAAGGCAAGAACTGATGAGGTGACACAAGTACTTTATAGTCTCTGCTGCCTCAAAGTCCACCTCTTCATTCAGTCCAGTAAATTCAAAAGATTCTTGAAAGGGAAAAGTGGAAAGGCGCCTCCCCTAAAGGAAATTCAACAAACTCCTTCTGTAAATCTGCTGGTATTGAAGAGAAAATGAACTTTTCTGTTACATTTTATCTGAATCAGTGTGGGTTGTTTGCCCAAAAATCTTATTCAAAAAAAAAAAAAAAAAAAAAAAAATCTGCTCAAGCTGTAGCATAGCTGTCAAACACGGTCAGTGGATCTGTAAACTATGTTTATATGTATGTATGTAAATCCACCAGAATTGATGGTGTTTAGTATTTATTTTTTTGCAATTCTTTGCCTTGTTTTTTTAAGAACTTTTTTCATGTTGTTCTATCTGGAACTAGTGACGTATATTGTGCTGCAGGGCCTACAACAAAAGGCTTACATTGGTATTAGATTTTTATTTATTTATTATTTTTTTTATAACTGTGCTAAAGATTGCCACGTTGTTATTACACTGGAAGAAGTGGTAGGACATGTTTAATGCTTTGAGCTAAGCCACAATCACAAGGGACTAACTGCTGGGGTCACAATCAAAAGCTGTCTATGTAGGGCAGAATTAAAGAGCGCAGGGCCTAACCTTTTGTGTACCCCCTTCTTTCTCTAAATCAGAAGTGATTTAACCAGAAAAAAACACAATAAAGTGATTCCAGATGGTGAAGCAAATGAATAATAGTAATCCCTCGCCAGTGGTTCACATCAGTTGGTGGATCTAAGGAAAAAAAAATGAATTGGTACATTTGCTTAAACTGAAAAAAAGACCTTTTTCTGAAGAACACAACAAAAAGTTCATCCAGCATTAAATGTTTAAAAGCTACAGTTAGGTCATGTTGGACAGAAAAAAATTTGCTTTGGGTTAATCATTTCTCTTCTGGGCATTGGTTTGCTCTAACTTCCCCGGCAGAATAATTGCTTATTCAACTGGCCTCCTTATCTACAGTAAACACCAGTAACTGATGTGATGGATTAGCAGCTTTGTTCTCAATAGTGTTACTAAGTGGTGAGCTAAAGACTTATTTGGTAGCTAAAATCTATTGCTTTGAGTTTATACAAAAATGTCAACAAGCACGTGTGAAATCCAACATATGTCCACACCATAATTAGGGTGATTAAAATAGACAGCCATAGTGCATAAACACTATGTACAGTGTACAGACTATGTCTACCTTAAAAGTTTCAATTTGATCTATGTCACCAGATTTTTATTAAAGAGGTACGTTCATGTAACCAATGTATTCACTATTGCATAGAAGCAACAGTATGAAATATACATCCTAGCCCTGTGTAATCATTTGATTTGCTGAATCCTTGGAGGAATATATATATATATATATATATATCTGGGGGGAACTTTTGTTCTTGTAAGGAAGCCTGAACACCTCACTTTTCTTCAGTGTGAAGTACAATATGCACCTTACACAATCTTTGTAATTGACTTTGGTTTGCCAGTGTGGACAAAACTGTAAATGTTTTGTTTATGTATGTGTGCGCCTCTGAAAATGATTAAAGTCTTTTGCATTGTCCTGCATATTTTCACGACTGTTATTGTTCACTGTTTTCAAGCGTCAACGTTAGCAGATGTTGCTTAATTCAGTTGGTCATGCACAGAAAAAAAGGCCTCTACCTCAGGAAACTTCGATTCACTTGGAGAAGTCATTGCATTGGTTCATTTCAGCAAGGAGATGCAAAGGTTTAAAGAAAGAGTTTAAAGAAATGAGGGATTAGACATACATGATTAATTAGAAACGGATGAAAAGTGTAAGTGTAAATCTGGCTCCAACTCCCTTTGAAGTGCAGACAAAAAGTGCTAAAACAACAGCAAGAAAAGGATGAATGCCTTTCCTCTTTTTGCTCTTCTTTCCTTGAAAGCTGATAAAGATCATTTGATAATGATGGCTCTCCAATTATGGTGAACAGTAGTGCACAAACGCAGGATTTTACACATCTGAGAGGCTGTGAGAAGGTAAAATAACTGCAGCTCAAACATTGCGTTGTGCAGACCTTATGCAGATTGGATGCATAAATACAGACTTGAAAGGCATGAAAGGAAGTCTGACAACAGAAAAGTTTAATTGCTTGTAAAAGTTAAATCATATTTTTAAACAGAGAGGGAGCTAATCAGGTCCCCTGGGGAAATTTTCCTTGGTGATTTCAGAAAATAGTGTTTTCCAAAGAATTGCATTCTGATAGAGGAAATGCATAAATGTCAGCGTACTAATAATAAACAATCACAAAATATTAAATATGGTGCCTCAATATAAAAACAAGGATCATGGATGTATGGGGAGGGACTGGCTGACAATAATGCATAAGTAGATCTCTGCTTCTGTTATGCGTAGAGGAAGAGTTTGTGTTAAAAAGTCCTTTTCTCTAATGAAGCACAATTTTAAAGGTAAATAACGTCCGGATCACTGCAGAACTGGGGACATTTTACATCCCAACCGCCAAATTTCAAATAATCCACAAGCAAAATACAAAAACATGTAGTTTCTGAATAAATGTCTGATCTTGAGACCAAATCCACAAAAACCAAAAAAAAGAATGCTTGGAAATAGTATTAAAAATGTCAAGTAAGTCAGGAGTACCTCATAAAATTAATTTTTTCCCTGCACTTCCTCCCATGTCCTAAGTAAATTAAGTTCTAAGTAAAGCAGTAAAATTAAGTTTATTTATTTGTTATTGTTTCATTGGTTTCCCTTGTAGCTGTGAGAACATTGTTTTAATAAACAAAATATTTCAAGTAATAAATATCATCTATGAAACATGTGTCCCTCATGATGCATGGAACTTACCATCATTTTTTTTAGCAAAGTAGAAGGAGAATCTTGCAGAGAATCACATGATACACTGGACTTGATATCCTCAAACTGTTTTCCCAAAAATGTGTGCAGAGGAGACTCACTCTACCCCATGCAACTCTGTTATGCAAATAACCAAATAAGACAATTATTATTTTTATTGGCATAAGTTAGTTTGTCTTTTAGCTCAGCAGTGACACTTAGCTAAACAACCAGCATCTACTGCCAAAAGAAAGCAAATATAAGTACAGATTAGCAACCCTATTACATGCAAAAATTGGTAACAGGGTTGCACCAATCATCAAATACACAAATTGCACATTTGATTCAGAAGATAAATTATTCACGCTTTTTTTTATTATTACCTATTATTAATGAAAGTGTAGCAGAAAATCAGAAAAGTGAAGGTTGAGTTTTCATAAATTTTGAAGCATAAATGTCCTCCAATTCTGGAATGATGCATCCAGATGCAAAGCAGAAGTTCATAATGGAAAATTGCTGCATCAAAAAGCTTTAGTTTCCATTGAAAAATGTTAAAACTAATGGATTTTTCAATTGCATAATCAATAAACTTTTCCAAATTGTTTTCCTAAAAGTGAACGCTTGAAGAAGAAGCTCAAAGTTACCAAAAAGAGCTGAAAACCAGTTGAATGTGTGAGTGATAGGACCAGTTCAACAGCCATCACTGTACTTATGACATCAACAAAGTCATCGCCATTTACACAAAAAAAAACAATATATATGGTTGCAACCCTCTTACCAAACCAAAGTACATTTGTATGTGTGCACTTTGTCATCAGTTAAGAAGATTGCAAGCAGACTTTTCTTGATTCAGTGATTTTCCAACCTTGAGAATGCCATCAGTGCAATCACTCCCTCTGTGTTATCACTTACTTGCCTTTGAAGAAACAGTAGAACATCTCCGTTATTTTTTTTAGGATAACATTACTTGGTATTGACACAGATATGGGCTGGAAAAAAAACATGTCTTTCTTCACATTGCATCGATTTAACATGTCACCAAAGCTGTCCTCTGAGATTGCTGTCGTCACTTGCAGACAATGTAGAGTCAAAGTCCAAGATTTAAGATTATGGATTATTTGAGTCAATAGGCACTTCCGCAGTTTAAAAAAAAAGTTATTTTTTCTGCCTTCTGTTAATTTCACATTTCTAAACCTTCTTAAACAGCAGTGATTTTTTTTTTTTTAAATCATTACATTTAGCTTAAAAGCATATCTCTGTCTAAAGAAATCTGACAAATGAAATTATTAAAATGAGAATCATTTCATGCCACAGTTGTCAACAGAAAAGTTTAGGTCACTTTACTACACAGCAAGCATGTTTAGGTCATGATGTGAAGTTGTCTTGAAGCCATGGACCCGTTTATGCATGTGCAGTGCGGTGGTGTGGAAAACAAACGGATGTTTTGTTTTTTTTTGTTTGTCTTTTTTTTCTGAGGCACTCCACTCCAGACAACACTCCACACAATTGCTGCCAAATCCTTGCCAAACTGAATAATTCAATCATCCCCCCATAGCTGCTGTGGGCTAGCTACTTTTGTGTGTGCCACAATCAAATCACTGAGGAAGCCCGCTGAGTGGTTCTTTCTGAGACACTGAGTATAGATGTACAGCCCGGAGATTGTTTTTATTGAAAACAAATCGGTTGATTAAACGAGGTGTGACTGTGGAGTAGGGATCTGAAGAACATCGATTGCTCGTACAATTGTTTGTTCCTTGTTAGAAGTGTGATCTAAATCTGTGGTTACTCAAAGTGTGTGCGGGGCATCCTTTTTTTTTTTTTTCTTTGCCTATCCTAAACAATTCCAGGTTAGGAATGCTAACAGCCTATATTAGTTAAAGTGTGTTCAGGAATTACACCCCAGCAGGTTTTCCTTTTTTTTTTCAAACATGCAAGTGTGGTGATGTACATTTTTTGTTTTTTGTTTTGGGATAACTGAGCTTTAGAAATGTTCACTAAAAACTACACCCACCCATCTTTTGTTGTTCCTCCCATCCACACAAGGTAATACCCTGCTTTCAGCCTGAAGCTTAACTCATGTAGTAACTGAAATCCTCTTAAAAACACGCATAAATACAATAAAGATAAAGCTAAACTTGTAATGACCAAAGTTCTTTGTGCCTTTTATTTATGGATTTTTTAAATGTTTTCTCTCTCCCTGCTCTCTTCATAAGAAGAGTGCATTCGCATAACCTCTGCAATCCTGCATTCTTAACATTATTTTGAAACAATACATTTTCTCCCATTACAGTTTCGTTGACCAGTTAATATTGGAAATAGTTCTTTAAAACCTGAGCTTTTTTAAACAACTTTGTGACAATTGCAAGCATTATAACCTTTAAAACAATGCTTTCCTGAATACATACAGGATATACTTTATATATATATATAAAATGTGTGCTGTTGTGTGATTACTTATTTATGACCCTACGTAATAGATAATAGCTGTGGTGTTGTGGCTTTGTTTTGGGTTAGTCCTGTTAAGAACTACAAAGTCGCACATTGACGATCTCATAGCATTGACACAGTGCATGTCGCCTGAAGGAGAACAATGTAAAATGCAAGTTCAAATAAAATGTTCATGCCAGTAAACAGCTGGACCCTTGTTATTTATATTTGAGAACACAACATTAGCCATTGATTAAAAAAAAGAGAATAATTTAAAAAAACAAAACAACGCTAATTTGTCTGTAGTTAATTAATTGCAATTAATGCAATAATTTGACACCCCTTATATATATGTATATATATATATATATATATTGTAAAATGATGTATATTATATGGCATATATTACTTTACTGCCTGCTTAGAAGGCTCAAAGCGCTTTGCAGTCACAGTCCCATTCACCCACACACATTCATACGCTGCTCCTCTGCCTAACAATGTCACCAACCTATAACCACCAGGAGCAATGTGGGGTTCGGCATGTTGCCAAGTACACATTGACACATGGGTGGGCAGGGTGGGAACCAAACCCGTGAACTTTCAATGCATATTGTATATCTTTGGCATTTTATTGGATGAATTGCACAAAAAGAACCACTTTAGATGGCTTCTTTTTTTTAGCCCAAGACGAGCATCCATTGTTGAAAGCAACTCCTGAATGAGATGTTGTTGTTTGTTTACAAGCTGAAACCAGACTTAAAGACAAGGCAGCAACTTAAAGTCATTGTCCGAGGAGGGCCACGTCTGTATCCTCCTTAATCTGGGTAATCCTCGTGCAGAAATCTTGATTTGCCTTTGTAAAAGAGATTGGGAGATGATAAGATGCTCGTTCGCCTCCTCAGAATAGTTTATAATCTGGCTTGAACAGAGGACTCGGGGTATTTAGCCTGCCTTGGCATTTGCCTAAGCAGATGGCTCTAAGGGAGAGAACACACAACCTTTGTGTCCAGCCTCCTCCGTCTCTGCTCAGTGCTCTTAAAAAAAAAAAAAAAAAAAAAAAAAAAGAACAGTAGGATGATAATCAATGTTGTCTATTTTGCCACTTGACTCTTTAAGTACTTTCAGCCAGCTTATGGGCTTTTGCAGGGATAATCTGGAGACCTCAGACAATTGTCTTTTTTTCCATACCGACAGTATTCAAGCTGGAATGCACAATAATGCCGATTTAAAGAAGATGCCGTTTTCTAATTCCTACACAGAAACTTGGCAAAACTTTGTGGCTGCTGTGCTTCAAACACTTGCATCTCTAGTGCAGGAAAATAACATGTCTGGCTGTAAGAAAGACATCTCACAGGCAATGTCTCAATTTGTTCTTGTTCCTGTCTGATCACATATACACACACAATGAAGCTGAATGTCTACTCCAAGGTAATTTTAACACTTCAAGACTTAACAAGGATTGTGCTGACCCATTCTGACAACAGACAGAGACAAGCCCCATCTCACCAAGTAAAGAATGAGATAGCCAGGGAAGAAACTGTTGCTCTTTTTAAGTTGCAAACCATTTTCTGCCGCAACTGCTGTCAAGACACTCTCATCTGTAAGAACAAAACATATACTACTTTACTCTGACAACAAGCTGCAGGTTCCCGCAGTATTATATTTAGAAACTATAGCGATGCAATATCTCTGACAGCGCGCATGTAAGGTGAAAGCATAAGTCGTTTATATTGCTTTCTTGAGCTCACCTCCAGTACATAATGCCACCCGGCAATCTTAACGGCTTGGACTGGACACCTGCAGCAAAAGCATTTGAACAAATGAGATCAGCCCATTGACTAATTGAAGCTGTGCACGGCATAAGCACGCTGACTGCAGAGATCCGCATGCACGGTCGAAGTGTTTAAGCAAAACATTTCCTCCATCCAATCTTTCTTTGTGTTTGAGTTTGAGTTAACAGGATTTAGCTGTCAGCCTCAGCCTGGAACAGAGACAACAAAGGCAAGCAGTGGCCCTGAAGCCTGGAAACATTTTAAAATTTATATCATCATACGTCATGACATGTGGATTACCTTACCTTTGTGCACACCCACACTGCTCAGTGAACCAAAAGGAGGCAAGAAATGAAAAATTAGGTTTCACAGACAGAGTTGTCTCATTAGGCTGGAAGCTTTTGCATTCCAATAGCAGTAATAAATAATATTTAGGACCTTGACAGTTATCAGGTGCTTTTTTCGAAGTCTACCTTATTTTTCAAATTTTAAAAAGGCTTGCATCTCCACCAGCAAGGGATTTTATGCACAAAATAAGTGTAAACACTACAGCATTAACTAGAGAAGACTGTGATTTACAATGGCACAGGATTAAATGTATCCAAGCTGTGTTGTTATATGAAGCAAATGGTCTTAGGAAACATAGCCAGTAGGGATGTAAACATACATTTTTACAGCAATTCAATTCATATCGTAATTGTGGTTGATTATATGATTCATAGTCATATTGGTTCATTTTGAATGATCCAGCTGGATCCGATTCACTGACCTAAGATCAATTCAGATCATCTTTAGACAAAAATTCAGAGATACATACTTGGTTACTGATCAGTGCAGGAGAAGTTTTTCACATTCCTTGTATTTCTTGCACGATAATCAAGTGTAAGTTCAATGTACAACCAAACAAGAATGAATATCTCTTCCATTCACATTTTAGTTGAACAAAGTTCAGCCCACTGTTGTTTTTCCATAAACTAATACAAACGGAACATTCTACCACAAAATTCAAAGTGTTTCCACACGCTGAACTATAGTGACGGCTTGATCATTTTTTGCTGCTGTCAAGTGTGTGTTTTCTGCTGTGATGGCACTTGGTCATTTTTACGTTGCGGTAAAAAAAACCTTCTGCGCCTCAATCCAAATTGTATTTTCCAATATTGATTCTAATCCATTTATTTAATTTTGAAATGTTTTTATAATGGTATGGATCGAATTGATTAGCAACTTGAAAATAAAGCGGTTCAACGATTAAGTCGATTAATTGTGACACCCTTAGATGACTGTTTGTTGCACCTTGTTTTGTTCTCTGTGCAATATGTTGATATGTAATCAATTTTTTTTTTGATTGTTACGTGCCTTATGATAATGCATTCAATTTAGCCAATGTGCTGATTCTAGCACAAAAAAGCTAAAACTGGTTGGGAATTTAGTTTATTTAAGTTTTATTTATTTTTTTGTTGAAGTCTAAATAGGGTCAGTTGCAAATATCCTACGTATATTTCTTACTTTCTAAAACTTTTTGTTTGTGAACTGAACACAAATAGGATATTTTCAAAGTCTGTTCAAGCCACAATACTGCAACATGATTTGGCCAAGATGATAGAAAACGCACTCTTCCTATGGCCTCCCCCTGAGCTGCTCATAGCTTGTTTAGCCTACACTCTGATCCCAGTTTAAAGCAGTTCAAACACTAACTAGTCATAAATGAAAATATAATTGCAGAAACAAAAAAGAAGAAATGAATGGCATTAAATCAATTTGACATTTTTGAATCTCTATGAGCAACATTTCTACTTTCTTTGATATTTTCAACCAAATAAAGGTTACTTTGATACAAAGTTGACAAAATACTCCAAAAATATATTGACATTTTATTATATTTTTTTCTTTTTCAGCTTTTCTAAAAAATAAAAGTTTGATATTTGCCAGTAATAATGCAGCATGTATGCGTGTTTATGTGTTTTTTTAGCTAAATCTTTATTTTTTGCAAAGAAAATGTTAATGTTTCTCAAATACTCAGCCATTATGAAATGAGAGGGCTACACAAATAATTCAAAAGCCTCTCACCATTTTTCTCACCACATAATCAGAGCTTTATTTCAAAACTAACTAAAGGATAATTAGTGACAAAGGAAATGACTTAATTTTCATTTTTTTTTTGTAATAGAATAATAGCATTTTTTATCAATTTTATATAATTAAAACCAAAAAGAGTTTGGGGTCTCTGACTTTCTTACTTTTGGGTCTAAATCATTTTGTTCAATATGTCATTGTGTTCAACTCAGGACTGTTGTCTGCTTCAAAACTCACAAATAGTCAATATGTGGACAAATCATATTATATGTCATCACACCTAGAGACAGGTCTTGGTGGTTGGTGCACATTTGGGTTTAACCCCCACCCCAACACAACAGCCAACACTTCAATGACTCCTTGAATTGGACCGACCTTATTGTATTGTGGGGATGATTACGTTATGCTCCCTCAGATAATGACTGCACCCTACTTTGACTTTGAGGCAGTGACCTGAAATAAGGCACACGAGTGAAATCCGAGTCTGGATGAACCTGGAAGTGATTAAGGTCACCCAGACACAGCATATTTGTTTGACCCCGCCCCCTGGGCCTCACCAGTGAATCAGCTAGTGTCTGCAAAGCAGAAGAGGGCCAAGGGAGACCTCTGTTTTGTGTTTCTTAAACCCGAACATCTTTTTATTTACCTGCACAGCTGTTCCCATAAAATTTGTCATTTATGTTTTATTGTGAAATACATGTTAACGCATTGAATTTAGTCCTTGGACTTTAGGTTCAAATTTGTTGCAACATTAACTTCTAACTTAAAAAATGATGTCTAAAAATAACAGTCTCCTTCAGTTATTTTGATTCAAGGACTTTTTTTTTTAGCTCAGTGTCATTTAGGTCACTAAAACTTATGCCAGTGCACATTACATAGCAAGATATTCGTTGTTTTTGGAATTTTATTTTAAACGGCAACAGTATAAAATTGAATGTAATCAATGAAGGGTGCACAGAATGCTGGTACTCAAGTGTCCAATATTGCAGTGTATGTGTTATCTCAGAATGCTGACCGCACTAAAGAAAGAAAACCTTTGAGGTCACCAACAGTTCAAAGGTGTGGGTCTGCGCAGCATGTCTGTGATGCAGTCCGTCTGAAAACGAAGAAATATGAGGAAAGTGGAATGCACATTAAAAAAGGGGATTACAAAAAAAAATTAAAAAAAAGATTGCCCTGCTGTATCCTGTGTTAGTTTCAGATTAAATTTCATTCAACCCCTTTGATACATTATTAATCACAATGACTGAAAACGGTGAGTTTTCCAGCCCAAATCTCCCCGCCATGATACATACATATCTTAGTGCTGGAGGGGAAGCAGGGATAACATGAGATCATGCGTGCCTCTTGAGAACATGATGCACTGGGTGGATCTGTAGCTTGTTTTTGTGTTGTTCTGCTGGGATTCATAGGCAGCTTCTCTCCAAAGCCCATGATTCTCCGATTAAAATTACTCCTCCTGAGGTGTGTAAGTAAATCAGAAGGGGTGGGGGGGTTGTTAATGAAATAATGAAGTGTCTCTTTTTTTTTTTTCAAGAGAGACTCTGGGGCCCCTTATTTTTAGAATTAACAAAGAGATCGCCAGGGGTGTCCAGTCTTTTTGGTTAAGTTATGGAGTTTTGTCCACCTGCTATAATTTTTTGCACTATTTAAACACACAATAATTCCTGCATTTCCCTCTGGATCATGTCTGTTAAGCTCCTCTTGGATCTTCTACATAAATGTGTTTCCTTATGGTCATTGTTTTTCCACACCAACTGATGCTCATCAATACATTTAAGGAAGATGAAACTGAGTTCTAAACAATGTGCATCCTTTGACCATAAATATCTGTAACCCTGTAAGATGACCCCTCCTGTCACTAGGAAATGCTTTGTCACTCAGACTAATTCGGCAGATGAATGCTCAGCGTGATACTTGGGTATTTGTCTTCTGCTGTTCTCTTTCTAATGAGTTTACAGCTGATGATCCAGGTCAGAGAAGGGCAAAGATCTCCATGGCAGAAGTTGAGAACAAATTCTTCAGAGGGATTACAAGACACACTCTAATCTCTCAACATTCTAGATAGTTTAAATGACAAACTTATCATATTGTACTAGTTCTGGTTGTGGCGATTTTTCAAAATCTTACTTTGCTGCTGTTTGCACCACTCGCCATGCTAGGCTGCCCTTGATTTTTTATCACCATGGGCTGTTCAGCCATGAATTTATTTGAGCGGAACTTTGTTTTTTTTTAAGATAAAATGTTCCCATTTATCTGAACAGCAGCATCTACCATAAACTCAACACAACGTTTGACCTTGAAAATGTTATGTAGTTTGCAAAGTCAGATATTTGCAGGCATCATTTCCAAGGAGAAGGGGGCAGCATTACTGCCATGTTTGCCTTTTATAGATAACACCTTCAGGGTCATATGAATGACTTGGTGTAATGCAGGTCACCTTAAATGCCCCAAGAAACTGACTGAGAGTTTTGATTTTTCTTTTTCTTCTGCAACATTTTATAAAAATGTTTTTGTATTAGTAATAACTATCCAGGCTTTTTTTTTATTTTTAGCCTGCCCACATATACAGATTTTATGTGAGTTTCAACCATCAAGCCAAAAATTTGAATTCTTTCAAAATAAAATATGTATTTCAACAAACAAATTGAAAGAAAAAGAAAATTGAAAAATCAACCATTTTGTTTTTTTCATTTTGGGTTGACTCTGTTCCCTTCCCATCAATCATAAAAAACATGCTATTTACATGTGCTAAAGGCATGCAGTAAAAAAATCCCAAGCACAATAAAAGAAGTGCAGTCTGGAGGCAAAAGATTACAAAAAAATGTTTTACCATATTGTTAAGGCAAAAAGAAGAAAAAAATCTAGAGGATAGAAGGGAAATGAGGAGGAGGAGAAATGAGGCTCATGGGGAGAAAGGGCAGAGTAATTCAATTTAACTAAAAACTGTTGCCTCATACAAGAGGGAGATTGGCTTACCCACCAAAATGAATTAAAATTCATAAACTATTGAAAAATGAGTTGCTTGTCGAAGGTGAACATATGACCCATATACATATATATATATATATATATATATATATAGTTGCAAATAGATTAAATTTTTGGTTTTATTTAAATGAAATGCTGAAAGAATTCCACAGAGATATCTGATCCCATGTGTGAGTCATTGAAGACTGATCTGGGTTTCTATTGAGCTGAGGGCAAATTAAATTAGAGTAGTAAAACACAAATGGCTTCCTTAACTCTATAGTTTCGTCAAACTCTTGCTGGCTTAATGCCTTTTCTTTAGCCCGACACAAGTTGACTGCCTGAAAACAATAAACGTTAGGGACCCTTTCCGTCAAAAAGGCTATTTTAGTTTACTCCACACTATTATCTCATGCAAAAGAAGCAGAATCTCACACTGGGAGACACACACACACACACACATGCACAGCAGATTATTTGCAATGCTTCCTAAACCAGACAAATGAAAGGGAAAAGAGTGTTTGACTTTGATCCATCTACAATGCAAATAACTAATTTATCAGTTGTGCTTAAAGATGCATACAATGGGCAGAGCGGAGAACATTGTGCAGCTGGGATAATCCCTTAGAAGACTTATCCTGATGCTGCCTTGAGGGGAACAGTTGTAGCAAGAAGCAGATCTCATTCTCTTCCTCTGTGCCGCTGTACGTCTGTTCTTCTGGAAGCACAGTTGCTATCACAGCTCCTGATCAGCAGTTTTTTAGTAATACAGTATTGTGTTGTTTGATTTTCCAGTTAATCCATCAAGTGTAGAGATTCCACTCAGGATTACAGTGATTCACTGAACCTTTGACAACTAATGTCTGTATCCCTGGGGTGTTTCCTGGATGTGCATTCATACGCTTATGTGTGTGTTTCTGTTGCATGGGAACCTTTAACTGTTAAAGCAACAGCAGCCAGGTTTTTATCGATGATGCCCCTGACAGCTACTGTACAGGCAACTGTGGCTTCCTCCTAAAATGAATGAAGACTTCGTCTCTGCCCAACTTAAAAGCAACACTTCCAAACCAACAACAAAAGCAAGGGGGCAGGAATAGATTTTTGGTCTGGTTAAAGAACCCCAACAAAAAGAAAACAAAAAAAGCAACCCACAGATGTTGTACTCTACTTTAGAACTTCCCACATAAAAAAAGATCCACCTTGCTTGTTATAACTCCCTGTTGCTTGGCAACAGTACAAACAAGCCAGCATGGTTTTGGATCAAATCTGTTTTCAGTTTATGATTTGAATCAGTTGGAGCATTCTGACTGTGTCATTACATGGACCGATTGCATGCAAAAGCTTTTCCAGTCTTGAGTGCTGTCACTAGTTATTACGGAGTGTGCTATTTGGCAAAAGTGCATTTGCAGTTTAAAGAGTATCCCAAGATATTAGTGGCATCTAATTGCATTACCTGGAGGAGACTGATGGCGCCAGTTAAATTGGCCGGCTCCTCCTCAGGCTGTGTGGAAGTCAAGTGTTTCTTTACAGGTTATACGTCATGTTTCTGACTAGAATCTTTTGTCGACTAAGTGATTTTCTGACAGCTTAAAACCTCCACTCAGCTCACCAAATATACCCCCATTCCCCAAGCAATCATATATCATACCATTAATCCGCTTTCATCCATGTGAAACTAAAACAATGACAGAATGATAATGGCGGCAAATACAGCCAAATTTTGATGCGTAAGTCCGACTTCTTGACGTTAACTTGTTCAGAATTGATTCATGCATCCGTGCTTGTTTACATACAGGGAGTAAAATGTCCCAGCAGCGCGATCCATATTCTAGCAGACCAGCTGCGAGGCTTGCTGCATCCCTTATCCATTTACGTACTTAGAAAGTCTGATTGCATTTTTAGGTCTTTCATCATTCGATCGCTTTGAAATAACAACAGATCAAATCTGCACGCTCTCTCAGCAAATCATTGCGCTCCCAACATGTTTCTGCATTACGTGTATCATAAACAGCTCTTTGGCATGGTGGCGAAAGTGGCTCTGCTTGTGTAAAACAAGTCATTTCGTGGGCAACTCCACATCAGTTTTTCTAAGGCCCCAGGCAAACTTTGAGATGACAAGAAAGTCAAATCTGGCAAGTGACCCTTAAAGGAGATGTATCTAGCACATGGCGTCTTCCACTTTTAGATTTAGTGTGGACTGGAGGGGGTTTTACCTCACAGTCCTCATTTAGTCCGGTGGGACTTCTACTTTGGGAGCCAGCTTTTGTAGTGTAGAAGAGGTGGGAAGAGACAACGGTCTACCGAGATGTCTGAGCGTGTTCTCCTCACATGAAGAGGGAAACAAAACCTCACCGGTAAAAGGGCTCATTTTCAAAAGCTCATTAAGAGAAATTGACATATCAATATCTATTAGTTTATTATTTTTTCCCACTCGCCCTATCTTGCTAAGATCTCTTTTATCATTTTCACCTTTCTCCCACCTACGCTTTTTTCCAATCATTTCTCTCGCCCTATCTTTTTCCTATGCCTCCCTAATGTGCCAGTGCCCTTCCCACCAATTCCCAAACCTCTAACTCCTCCTTTTTTTGCCTCACTTCCCACTAAGGGTAAAATGCCTGTGGGCATTTGCATTCACATTAATGTGAGGAGAGGATGTGTGGTAATAAATTGTTCCGTTCTCTCAATGAGCCATACAGCCATATAGTGGTGATAAAAACAACTTTTGTCTGTTGTTGTGCGCTTTTCCCTGGTGTAGTGGGGGGAAGCTGTGTTTGAAGTTCAGATTAATCTTCAGGGAGTCCCACCTATTGGGACTGTTAACCTTTAGCCATTCAGCCATAAAGCAAGTGAGTTCCATTAAAATACATAATGCATGAAGTACTGAGATTGCACACCATTGATCAGCACTTGAATAAATTGAGTTGAAATCCTATTACCATAATCAGTTACACATAAAATGAGATGAATAAAGTGCAGTATTACACCTGCAAAAATTTGCTGCTATCAGCCATTGGTTTCTAATTGTTGAACTGAACTGACTATACTGCAACTAATAAAATAAAATAAAATAAAAAAAGCAAGAGGTGAAATTCCTGCTATTTATGCAGAATTTTAGCTTTTATTTATTCTTTTCTGCCATCTTTTGAAACACTTAAAAATATATCCATATCTATATAGATATAGACATATAACACTTTTTATAGATTTGTCAGCCATATTGTTTGGATTCCATGCTATGGTGTAACCATTATTTACATCTTGCAGAATAGCTGAAACAAGTAAGCCAAGCCTCACTCACACACAAATCTGTCACAAAGTCTGTACGCCTTGCTGTCATCAAAATATTGTTAGATTTTCTGCCTTAAAAAAAGCATAAAATAGTGTGTTTTTTTTAGCTCAGAGGTTGTTTTTTTAATGTGTTAGCAAAGGAGGTTCCCTCCCTTCAAACACCCAAACTGCAGTCTATGAAAAATCTACCCTGCTGTATTTAATCAACAATGCCGGCTTGAAATTCAATCTTCTTGCCCCTTTCATAAATCCTTACTATCATCTCTTTTTTTTTTTAGACATTTTTCTTTGCTTTCTGATCTCCAACTCATCCTCCCCTCTGTATCAGGAATAATTAGGGCGATTAATTGAGGTCCATTATGGCATATGTGTGCTCAGATTAGGTGCAGAGGCTCTGTCACCTGACCCTGTGCAGACTGGGAGATGACCCAAATTAGAGCATGATTCCTCCCACCCAGAGCTCCCTTTTTTTTCTTTGCTCCACTCTCTTGCACCCCGAGCCCTCAGCCCCCCCCCCCCACACACACACCATCCTCTCTTCTTCCGGTACCATGCCAGCCTCCCCACATTGCTGCCAGAGAGCACATGCCAATGGTGGCAGCTTCTTAATGAAATAGTAATTGTGACTGTGACTTGCATGCCTCGGTTGCTTTTCCTGTCCTGTACTGTTTCATAGCTCAGAAGTGACAGCAGTCAACTGAGTTCCAGCACTGTAGATTAATTTATGCACAGTATTGCACCTCTGAGCATTGTTTGTTTTCATTACACATTTACACTGGCCGTGACTGCTTTCTTAAATCATTAATTTAACTGTTTAGACAGATAGACAGATACAAATGGAAGGCATACACTGCTTTACAAAACAACAAAAAGCCTTTTATGTCTTTTTCATCAGAGGATAAAAGCGATCAGCACTATTGTTTCCAAAGTGCCCATGCTGAACTAACATCAAAAAATGGAAGAAAAATGAAGACATATTTAGTGATCCTTGATCCACACACCTCCTGTGAGGGGTTTGATGTGTGCAGCTCCAGATTTGATTAGAGACCTTGCACTGATGAATGTAATCCATCACCTTGTAAGCAGCAGGAATGATTGACTATTTGGTTTCAGTGTCTCTGTCATGAGCACTTGGATTTTAGTTTTTTTTTTTTTTTTGGAAGTTGCATAACCACAAACAGAATGCAGAAGTGTTAAATGAATGCTCTTGGGGCAATGTCTTTTGTCATTGCATAGGGAGAGTTTTATTTGTGAACATGACAGAGATTGGATATGTATCACTTTGTTAAAAAGAGTGTCCTTCCTTTTTTTTTTTTTTTAAATCTATGTCATGCTTGTTGTCTGTTGTTTCACCTTCTGACTTTCTGCTCAAAGCAAAACAATAGAAATGGCAGTTTCACTTCATCAACAAAATTCTGAGATAGCACACAAGCAGAGCTGGATACTTCAGAACATCTCAGCATGTTATTCTACTTTGTGAGATGACAGCCTCTTTGAACTAGATTACACCCCCCCCACACACACCCACGGTAAAGTCTCAGTTTAGCCCAAAAGTAAGTCTCCTCGCAGGTCAACGGGGGAATTGGCTGATCATTCTGTCAAGAATTAGAAGACAAAAACAAACCAAAAAAGCTAAATGAAAAATAAAATCTGGTGTTTTGTTCTTTCTGTTGTGGTCCTGTCAGGTGTGGCAGCTCATCAAACTGAAATAATGAGGCCATGTTACATGATTAGTGAGAAAACTCTTTATATATTGATGTGACAATAAATGTCCTCCTTTGCTGTTCTGTTGGTTTACAGAAGCATTTCAGCAAAAAATCACTTGCTGCTCATTTCCATTTTAATACAAAATCTTTTCTTGCAAAACCATTTGTCTATAGTCAGTCTTTAGGCTAAATCTAAAATAACAAACCTAAAACATCAAAGAAAAAAAAAACAGGAAACACTCATATACTACATGATCTATGAGCAGTACATTCTAAAGCAAAACTGAATACATAATGTGTGAATAAAGACCCAATCTGATGAAAATCATGTTTTTGGTATTTTGAAGATGTTCTTGTGGCATTTTTCTTATGATGGAGGACATAGAAAATTAAGCCTACAAATGCATTTCTGAATATTTACTTATTTAAGTCATGAATCAGGAGCAGATGAATAAATATCTTTGGAAAAAGATTGTAAGTTTGAAGTAGAAGCTATTACGGCAGGTCACAAGCTTCCTGCTCTACGTCATTCTGACACATGCGCTTGAAGGCACCTGGATACATGTATGTCTTGGTTTGCTTCATTCAAGCTGCTATCTGGCTTAAAACTACTTGCCGTTTTTGTTGCACTGGTAATGTTAGGTTGTGGTTGTGTGTGGGGCTGTAAGCTAGCAGGGTAGCATGTAAAGAAATGGATGGTGGGAAGGGGGGCGGGGTTGCTCCGTGTCAATGGTCCTGTCCACTATAAAAAAGTTAATTTTTAATGAACTAATGCCACTCTGCAGAAACTGTCCCCAAAACAACACAGTTTTTTTGATATTGTCTAAAAACTGTATAATCATATTTGAAAGAACACTGGGAACAATTTAAAAAAAGATAAATAGACAATTGAAGTGGGACTTTAAATAAATGTGCACGCACACAAGTAAATATTTTGTGCAGAACTGGAATAATTGTGAGAACCCTGATAAATCCCAGTGCTTTTTGTTTCAAAATATAGAAGCCAGAGTGGAGAGGTTCAAAAATAAAGTGCTCATTTTGGTTGAACTCTTTCAGTGCTTCCCACACACACAATAGATTGACAGTTGGTTTCAAAGAAATTCCAAGCAGCCAAAAGGAGGTGTGCGAGGAAGTAGAACTATCACAGAAGTGGTTTAGTCACAGGCATCACAATATTCGTGTTTTTTATTAATCCTCTCTTACATCTCTACAGCACTTAAAACGTAGCGTTGCCAGCACCCCGCAACACACATCAAAGTCAAGACTTGTTTGTTGTGTCATCTTTAGATATAGAAATTTTCCAAAACAACTGACAAACACTTTATATGGGAGAAGATCAGGAAAATAGCAGATTGTTTGCCGCTTTCTGTCATCAGGTTAGAGGTGGAGGAAAGGTGATGCTCTGCACGCATTTAAACAAGCTTTTTATTGCTGAAATATACCTGCTTCAGTGTAAAAGCATACCTCATTAAGCTTCATATTAATTAGTTCAACAAAAGCCCGTATATATCATTTTTATATTTTTAGATAGAATATTCGATTTGCTGGAGTCTTTTAATCATTTTCTCAAGATTTATGGGAGTCTAATATTTACATGAAACATCAGTCACAGTATATTTGAATTTGATTGCTTTATTTTGGTGCATATGTCTCATGAAAATGTAATTCATTCTCCATGCACAGCGGTGAGGAGTGGAGCTGAATGCCAATGACACACCGTCGAGAGAGCTGTGCAAAGCGCAGTGCGCTAAAATCATACTAATCTAAATAATTGACATTACCCATACTGCCTTGACTAAATAATTTAATAATTAAAATAATGCATCTGCTTCATAGCCGAGGTTTCTCATTAGCAGGCAAAGTGTGCAACCTGGCGCTCAGGAATGAAAGTCAAGTAAAACACTTGCAGGAATTACAGAAGTTCAAAAGAGAATGTTTGTGTCTGCGTCATGTGGGGTAATAGGGTAGGAAGGCAATGAGTTGGGAGGCTCCGTCGGTCTACAGGTGCTTCTGATTAAGGGTAATCTGGGTATCCCTCCTCTTTTTTTCGTCTCTGCAACAAGACCTGCTGCTTCTGAAGGCCTCCAGCACTGTTTCTGCCTGGCATAATGAGCTAGACAACCACACAGTGGATGCCCTGCAGTACAGTCCCTACTGAGTCGTAATGAGCACTCCAGTGTATCAATTCATGCTCCCCATCAAGGGGCCCCCAGAAGCCTGCGTTTTTCTCAGACATGGGTGGAGTATGACTGGTTCACCAAACCTCCACTCCGTTTGTGAGGTGATGGCATCCCCCTCTGGGTTCAGCGTGATGTCCCCGCATGTGTGGTAAGGAGTGATGGCCCAGAGTCTATACTTGGCATCAATCACTCCACATCTGGATGGAAGTGCAAGGCAGTGGGAGTGATGGGGATGGAGAAGTGGCAAAAATAGAGAAGAGGCACAGGGCACTGGGAAGGAGAGCCTGGTAAAGAGACAGGAGAGCTCAAGAAGCTGGGGATGAGAAAAGGTAAATGATGGGGGAGACAGATGGAGAGAGTGAAATAACTGACAGAAGCAAGTGTGAGAGAAGGAACCAAAGATAAATTGTACAATGAGAGAGCTACACTGCTATAGAAGATGTGGGGAGGGAAAAAAAAACTATGAAGAAAAAGAGAGGAATATCTGGGTTTAATGAGATCTTTGGATAGAGGTGGGAGTGGGGGAAGTGTTTGTGTGTGGGGGGGGGGGGGGGGGTGGGGGGGTGCAAGCTGTGTCAGAGTCCAATGTAAGGAGAGATAGTGCAGGAGTGAGGAGTGAGAGGCTGAGAGCAGAGGAGAAAAAGAGTGTCTTTTGCCAAACAGCAGTCCACTGTCGGTGCCGGGGTGGATCTGTGTGTTTAACTGCACTGCTGTGCTTTTGCTCTCTTAAACAATCAGGAGGTGGGTGAGAGGACCGACGGGCCTGGCCATGGAGCAGGCCTTTGAAGCTGCTTCATGCTGCGAGAAACTGTATTGGATTTAGAGAGACTGCTTTTCAAAAAAAGAAGGTGCAGACTAAAAGATAAAACGATATGGAAAGCATAAAATATATGTATACATATATAAACATATATATATTATATATATATATATATATATGTTTATATATGTATACATATATAAACATATATATATATATATATATATATATATATATATGTAACTCTGCTTACAACATGGTGACTTAAAATAAATACATATTCAATTGATTTACTTTATTGTTGTTATTTTTAGGTTTAGATCGCTTTTTCACAAAAGTGGCCCGTTGTCACGGTAATACAATGTGTTGTTGAACCTGCAGACCTCGACTGACTGTCAGACATAAGTCTTTACAGTTCTGCATGTCTTACGGTTGATGTGTTTGTGCACACAAATTAAACTGGATGCTTCGGAATCCACAATCAACGCTACGTGCCAAAGAACTAGTACCTTAATGCTGTAACATTCACAACTGCTATCACAACTTGAGATTGATGAAGTCAAGACAAGGTCATGTCTAGAATGAACACCAGGCAACCCCAAAACCAACTACAACGGTTAAGTGAAGTACCACCTGAAAGTCTCATGGAAATTGTGAATGAAACATTGAGGGCAATTCCTACCACAACAATCACAAAATCCAATGAACTGAACTTAGGTCTTTTTAAAAAATTGTGATTTTTTGAAAAAAGTAAAGTCAGTGTAACCTCACTATATTGCGGTTCACCTTTCATGTTTTTGCAGATTTTTTTCAGTGCAGTTTTCCTTTTTTTTTTTTTTTTTTTTTAAACTGTGCACTGTGTTCGGATTGACTGTTGACGTTGTCAGTCAACCTTCTCCCTGCCATGTCTCCTTATCTTTCCATTCTGTAATGCTGGAGTTATTTATCTGTGACGTTTTGAACTTTGAGAGTTCAAATGAGAGATAAAAATATGGAAATGTTCATGTCTGCCTAAAAATTTTATAACCTGTGTAGAAAGGGATTTTTAAACCCTCAAAACATCTACTTTGTGGATTTCACCTATTGCTGTGTTATTTTTATAATGTAACCCCCGTGATAAATGAGGGAAAACTAATATTTTTGCACAAATTAATATCCAATTAATATCCAAATCAATGATAAAACATCAATTGGTCTTTGTGGTAAGTTGAAGACTGATGCCAGTGAAGGAAATTATTCAGCTTTCTGGGCCTTAAACTCAAAAAGAGCATGAATAAAAAGATGCCCACTCAAACGGTACTTTGTTTTTTTTTTAATTCCAACCCAGTACTAAATATTTTAACTAAGGTAAATTCTAAAAATCTCAAAAGTCCTTTGGTTGAAGTCTATGTGGTTCTCTGTACAAGCTAAGCAAGTACAAAAAAGGCTATAAATGGAGAAAATCTAATGCTAATCTGATTGACACAGTCACAGAGACCACACTGGCATATATCCAGAAGCAGTGATCTTTGAGATATTTCCCGACATTGCAAACCATTAAGAGTTTCATCCCACATGGAGAAAGAAGGCTGGAATTGAGGAAGCATGATGAGAAGCAGAAGCCAGGAGAGTTACCAGGAAAAAGCAAAACCTCTAATGTACGCAGTGTTGAAGGACAATACACTACAGTCATTCTCAAGGCTTAGAAATACTGAAGAAGAATATATGGGAAAGAAGCATTACATAACACCAAGGCTCTGAGGCTTTTGTCTCTTTGAGTTGGCCACAATAATCTCCTGGAAAAAAAGTGAGCATCCCAATGGCAGGCGTCCAAAAAGTGGTCTCAAGAATGAATAGGACAGAGTAGTATGTGGACCAGTATTTTGTGTTTCTGTGTGTCTGTTATTGCTGCTCTAAACTGCTGCCAGTTTGGCCAGAACACACACGCAAAGCACACAAACAAAGAACAGGAATGGCAGTAGTGGTTAACAAACAAAACATCTAAAATAATAATACTAAAAATTTAAAAGTTTAATAGCTTTAAGCTCTGACACGCAGCTTCTGGTTCTGGAAAAGAGAATTGCTTTATAAACAGCCAGCAGCAGAAAAGCTGCTGATGTGGTTAACCCAAGGTCACACAATCCTCATCATTAAGGTTTGTCATAAAGGAGCAGTTTCACACAGTTACCGACTAACTATCTTCTCTACACAGTTGGTACCTATAATTGGTTTCAGTATTCTCAATTTTGTCCTCTACTGAAATGATTAGTTCTATGTCTTCTAGCTTTGTTTTTTGTTTGTTTGTTTGTTTAAAGTCATCATGGCAAACAGTTGCATAGAAAAAGATGTCCCTGCAAAGTATCTCTTGAATATTGGTCGTGGCATTCCATGTGGGCCATAATTGCATGCATCTTGTAGCGCTCCGCTTTGTGTTAGACTGTTTTAGAAGGATCAGTTCACAGGCTGGACCGGGGGTCTTGTGTGATGTGGCTTGTCCACGCCTATTACTGATGCAGAGAGTCTACTGTCTTTCACAAAAGCATTTTTTTTTTTTTTCCTGTCAGTGAACACTTGTGTGTCAGACTCTTTAATCTGCAGAGGCTAAAGACTGTGAAGGCATCTGTCCTTTTGCTTGGAGTTAAGTCTGAGGGTGCTGAACCTAGGATAGGATCAGCAGTGTTTTGTGAGGAATTTCTTGAGTTTGTCCATGACTTCTATCTACCCCTGTGGTCACACTATTATACCAAAAGGTTATCTGATTGCAGGCTGCACATACATCACCCCGGCTCTGGTCTTGTTTTTCTCATCCATCTGATCCTAGAGGATCTGTCTCACTGCTGTTAGACTCCTGACTGATTTTCTTGGTGTCTCTTTCAGAACTTCAGAGTATTGTAACTACAATTTGAAGACAATTGAATATTTAAATACAAATGTGAACTTTTTGAAAACACTGAGGCTAGAAATGGCAAAACAAATCTATTGTAATTAGTTGAAAATGAATATATATTGTTTAGATATTACTTTAGCAAACACACACTATTGTTACTCAGAGTGAAGGAATCTTTCTGCCAAAGAAACTCTGGATTTGTATTTCAGACTTCTTTGTGTTGATATACCCTTAAGCGAGAAACATTTGTAAAGGAGTTACAAGTCAATAATTTCTAAGCGAATTGAAATATGCTGTACAGACTGGAGGGACTGTGGCTTATGTGATGTTCTATATGCAAAAATGTTATTCAAAAACAGTTTTTACATCCACAGCATTTTACCAACAATCACAAAGATAATCGTTAATTATTTAATTCACTTTTTATTCACTTGCTGAAAATATTCTTTTATAATATTTTAAAGTTAATCATAAAGACTAATATTGAAGAGCAAGATGTGCTAAGAATTACATTTAAGTAACCCTAAATTGCGGGTGTTACTTTCTGGCTAATCCTTTCATTCAATTTCAGCTCGTAGTTTGCTAATATCATGTTTGTATCATCGCAATAGTTACTTTTATCAAGACCCTTTTAAAAATCTATCAAAGGGGTCGGGAGCTGAAGGGTGTCAGGAGCCCAGAGGTGAAGGATCCAAAATGCAGGAGACGAGGATTCGTGACAGAAACTTCATTATTTAATAAATCAACCAGAACTTGACAAGAACCATGGAGCAACAAAAATAGTGACAAAGCAGAACAGAGCAGACAACCTGACAAGGAAGAACTGAAAACCAGACACTTCAATAGACTGACAGTAATTAACTGAAATGAAGACAGCTATAAATCATGACAAACCTGAAACTGACGTGACTGAGGGACACTTCAAAACAGAACATGACAAAAAACCATAACACAACTGACAAAAACCAAACCAAAGTCCTCAATCCTCACACAGGTCTTTTTATTCTGCTTTTAATTTTACTTAATATCAGAATTAGATAATTATTTTTAAAAATAAAAGTAAAAAAAAAAAAACATGTCTGAGTTGATTTTTAAGATAGCTTCAAATACTGAATTTAGTTAGACCAAATCATATTTAGATGAAATGCTAGTTTTTACTCTCAGGAATGAACTATAGCCGCTACATCAATCCATTTAGTGAATAAAATACAAGTTCCCAAAGTGCTAACTCAAATTTTAAACTTCTGGGTGAAACTACATATACACGTGACTCAGCAATTTGCATTCGAGCAACCGCTTTCAATGAAAAATCCACGTAAATGCCCATAAACCTGTTTTCACATTCAAAACGCTCGTGTCTACATGTCACTATAGAATTTTTAAGACAGCTTTTAGGCTCTAACTTTAAATTGGGCATTTATTGAACTTTCAACTGTGTGAATGCCAAACACCTGAACTTTGACCATGTAAGGGAGTCGGATTTGGTAGTGATGAATGAGTGTTGTCCTTTTGAAAACACAGAAGTGCCAACCAATCGTTCATTGATCCTTCATTGATCATGAAGGAGAAATGAATACTTGCAGTTTGTCCCCTGCATAAATTACATGACACCAAGTCTTTTATATATTGAAATAGAGCTGTGAAATTAAAAGCCTGGAGCAAGATTTGCTAGATTTGCACCTCTTCGACATTTCGCACAAAGCCTTTTCCAACTGTAAGTGGACGTAAGCCAGTAAACTGCAGAAAAAAAGGAAGAAGACCCTCCCTGCCGCTCCCTGCTTGTCCAGTATGAACACCACAGGCTTGATGTGAATTCATGAAACCACCTTTAGCGGGTACTTGGACGTGCAACACATGTCCGGTGTGTAAGTTGCTTAAATTAAAATTACATGCCTTTAAAGATGCAGTCTTTTTTTCAGCTTATCTAATTGTGCGTGTTTTTCTTTTATCTGATTGCAAATGTTCCATGATTCTTTCACAGAATTTTAAATAACCACTCAAAAATTTGATCAAAAGCTTGATAAATTAATCAGAAAAAAATCACAAATACATCCGACCCATGACTTCCATAGAGTAACACCATCAAACTATGATTGTTCTTCTAAGAACTTGGATTAATTGCATAAGTTGCACCCTGTCTTAGCTCTTGTTTATAGCATGCTTTAGCAGCTACCGCTGCTGCTCGGGCAGAAAGTCTGTCCACTGAGGTTTATAGCAACCAATGAGATTATTTCTGCTTGCATTGCAGCTCTGTCTCTGATAAATGTTTGTATAGCTAAACCCCCAATCTGTCTGCACGTCTTGGTTCATGTGTGGCCCCAACTCCCACCACTGGGGGTTTTGGTCGAGGCCTTTCTCCCCTACTGCTAGTGTGGAACACATGCATGGCACAACCAGGGCCATAAGGGGAATGGCACACAGCTGGTTTGATTGGCTCTGGCCTTAATCACCCATGTCCCTGGCATCAGCACTCAAAGAGCAGTCACAGACATGTGTAACTGTGCTCAAACAAGGGAACTGATTGGGGCCTTTTGCACTCATTTTCAATTTTATACTGAATTGCGCTCGGACAAATAAAAGGCCGTTTTTGCTTTGTGAGATGGGTGTCGTGTTCAGTGCAGTATCACGGGGACTCAGTGGTTTTACAAAGGAAGGGATCTGTTTTCAGTGAGCTGGATATTGGGTGTAAAATGGTTTCTGGCAGTTTGTTGCCAACATGATTGCTTCCACACAAATGCTATTAACCAAACATTGCTTATGCACTTTGAAACATGTGGGTCTTAAAAGTTGATATTTATGACCTTTCCTCAGAGAAGGACGACTGTTAATTGGAACTATTTCAAATCGGTCTTTTTGTTTAAAATATGCTATTAGACACCCCTTGTGTTGACCCCTTTTATCAACAAACAGCAGTAAATAGGAAAACTAAAAGCCAGGTCTATTTATTTATCTATTAAAGTGCAGTTCATCCTTGTTTACTTGAGTCAAAACCACGTTTTTCCTGACTATAAAAATTAGTTCCTGGTAAAGTGATGGCAATACAAATTTGAATACACTTAATGATCTGCTCAGCCGACTATACAAAGAACTGCAGTGGTAAATTGGGTAACTTGCTGATAAGCCTAATAGCAAAGCAGCATCCAAGCATTTGAATGAGGGCATTAATGGTTGTTTAAAACGGGAATAATGAAGTGGTGACACTTATGTTCTGTTGCCTCTTGCTCTTTACAGAAGTAAAAAGAAAAAAGAAAATCCTACCTGCCTCTGAAGGATGTTGGTAGGGACATAGGTCACCGGGACTTTGTGACATAAATGTGAACCAGAATAGAAAGCCTTAGCCTGATTTTTTTATTTATTTATTTTTTATTTATCAGCAGCTAACACAAAGATAAACTCAATGAACACTCAAATGTACACTCCTAATCCTTTTGACATACATGTGCATGCGCACGCACAAATGGAAAGAAGCACAAATGTAGAGCACACACACACAAAGTGAATGTCCACACAAAGTAGATGAGCTCAATTCTGTGTCGAATCAAAAGCATCTGCAAAGCCAGCTCCCTCTCGGCCATTGAGGCGTGCATCAGCCGGAAGTAGCGCCTGTTTGGTGTCCCAGGGTGGCTTGCGGAACACTTGGCCTGCTCCCTTGCCATTCTGGATCAGAGGCCCACTGCTATCATCCAGGCGTTGGCAGAAGCGTGGTTAGGCTTAAAATGACAAATTGGTTAGAGGGAGTGAGTGAAAAGAGCAGGCAGAGAAATATACTTTGAACAGAGAAATGCATTCTGGGTTTTGACAAGCGTGGCACATTATATGGTCAAGTGTACAAGTCTGACTCCCACAATGCGAATTGATCCAGAATCCAGAGACATTTATATGAGACAAGTCACTCAAACAATGGCAAAGTATTTATCTTAGAAAGTCAACCACAATATGACTGGATTAGAGAGCTTTTCAGCATGCAGTCTCTGTTCTCCTGACCTATATTTGAATAAAACTGCCCCTGTCAGGGTTGACGTGTGAACACAGATGCAGACGACACTCGTAAATACAAAGTCTCTCGTTTAATTGAGAAAGGTTCACAAGAAACTGAACACAAACTCATGAAGGTACAAAAGACCATCCGACAACCAGTGCAGGGGAGACGAAGACTTATAACAGGAGGAGGGGATGAGGTAAATGGAAACAGGTGTGCCAATAAGGAGGGAGAGAACACAGGAAGTAACAACCAGCAACAAAATAAAACAGGAAGTGGAACCCAACAAAAAAACAAAACAAATGTCCTGGGTCCATAACCCCACAGTACCCCCCCC